>JAWNNM010002706.1:0-92166 GCA_035044965.1 Lordiphosa andalusiaca
AGCATACATTAAAGTTGCATACATACATATACACGCACGCACTGAGTGAGCTCACACACAAACGCTGCTGACTTTGCAAAGTCAAAAGCGTAGCCAAAAAATCTGTCGCAAAGACAATCGTTTTCTGGATTTACCCCCCAGTCTACCGTCCGTAAAAGAGCTTCGCTCTAAAAACGTCATATCTCCTACAGTTTTAAACATATTTAGTAATCAGGATAACTTATCGATCAGCCAAAATAATGGTGAAGATTGGATGAACGGTTTTCGAGTTATGATCAAAAGACTGTTCGCTGCTTTCAGCTGCTACTTCAGCATCAAAATTTATGCTGAGCGTAAAATTTCGTTGGTACAGATTATGCTTTAGTCGGGCTTGACCGACTTTCTTTCTTGTTATTTTATAGTTTTAACAACACAACAGCAAATTCATTAACGGCTCATCGAAGTGCAGCTAGATGAGGCTTGCCCGTGACTGGCGTAAGGACTGCTGAAAGTCGTTCAGCAACGGGCAGCGGGGTTTGTTGCAAGGCTCGAAAGGAACAGCTTGCTCATTCTTACTCATTGTGCTAGCGATCAATCCCATGCGTTGAACCAAGGCAACGGGCACAAGTGAGCCTAGTAAATGCACTAGGGTGATCAAATTTTAGATGCTTGTTGCAGGTCTCAGATTTATTCTTTATGATATCGGAAATGTTTTCTTCTGCCTGTTACATACATATGCACGACCTAAGCATACACTTTGTACTCTACGAATAACGGGTACAACAAATAAATCCAAACGGGATTAAATAAATCCCCAACGTTAATGATAACAGGGTAATCCCCGATATTCTAAAGCCGAAAAAGATTGATTTGATCCCACAAATAACAATCCTATAAAGATTAGACTTAAATCTAATAAAATAAAGCTCTGTCGATTTAAGCATCACTGAATTGATAAAATAAACATTTCGCACTAGATTATTAAACCAGTTTTCTTTATTGTACTCGCATTAGTTTGTTGACATCATCATCCATTTGGAGGCGATATCAGACATTGGCTGTATTTCACCTCCATAGAATAAAATGGGTCTGCTCTTTCAGGCACTGTGCTTCTTCACAACTTTGCCTTCAGGACAATCAAAGGTGACCTCAATGCCATTCTCCAACCAGGGCTGCGACCAGATCTCAACATTACACTTCTTGGTAGCTTCACCCTCAACCAGTTCCACAACATAAACGTATTTGCTGCCAGAGACAACTTGGCGAGTTGCCGAAATGATTTTACCCAATCTATTATAGAGGGTTGCGAATTAGAAATTGATAGAACTTGGAGAGCTCACCTATGGGACTCACTTGTAGCTGGGCCCATCACCGCTGGCCAGCTTGGTTAGCGAATTGTTCAGGGTCTCTTCGGCCTCTTTCAGATCGTCGCCCTCAAGATGCTTAATGCCACCGGGAAGCTGTAAACTTTCCATTTGTCAATTTCTTTAATTAGTAGATATTTATTATCTTACGTCAGCAAAAACAACAGCCAGGGTCAGACCCAGAATAAAGATTACTTTCATTGCAAACATTTTTTTCTAAGCGTCACAGAGAGCGGTTTCAGACTGAATGCCTATTGCTGGAAGAGCAGCGGCTTTTATAGGCGAGACCTCGTCAGAAGTTCGAGAGCATTTCTCGCTATTTACTCTCGAAATGTTTGGCCGGCCGGAGAAGTGCGATAGTGGAGATTAAACAATAAATACTTGCACACACATATATGAACTCGTTTAACCTAAATATCGAAGACTCAGCTGTCATTTTTGACAATTTTTGATTTGTTCACCCAGGTCAGGAGTTCGGGCAGTGTATTAAGTGGTTCGAGAGCATATTTTACGATTTTAAAATCATCGACAAGTAGAACAAAGAATGTAATCAAAAAATGACTCAGTATTTAAAACAAAATAAGTGAAACATCGGAACAATGAGTTTTTACATGAAAGGCAATGGAAATGTTCTTTGATAACGTCTGAAAAGCTTCTATGTATTTACGTTTCTTTTTTGTGTCCAATCTTTGACATTTGGGTAAAATTTTATCAAACGAACATTAAAAATACATAAGTTTTCAGCAACAATTTGTGCTTATCAACAGAAGCAAAGGAATTGTTTATGAACACTTGCATTTGTATATACTGGTACGTAGTTACAAAACAGACGGCAACATTTATCTAAAATTAGAGTGGATTTTTCGACTCTTTGCATCAATACATAAGCCAATGGCTAACATTGGTTGTTTTAAACCCTGTTTCATTTGAAATACTTGCACAGCAATTCGTCAACTGATTTGAAAATTTTCAAATTAAGGCCAAGTGACATATAACATAAGTGGGATTTTCAATAAGTTACCAACTTGACTTCGAATAATAAGCTTGCTACACGTTGCTTTTTCATTTGACTAATGTTTAGCATGACTATTTATGTTTAGTTAGAGCTTAATTTATATATTATTTTCGCGTATAATACCAATTAACTGCTCAGACACTAAATAAAAATACAGTCGAAACCGCCCTAATATTAAGAAATTCACCTTAAAAAAAGGGTTAAAGGCGATTCATCAGATACTTATTCAAGAAAGTAATTTTCTTAAGTTAAGAAAACCTTACTTAAAGGAGAAAAAAATGTTTGATTAATTTTAGAATAAATTCTAAGACAAACGTACCCAAATAATCACCCGGCCTCATTAAGGACCCTAAGGTCTATGTGTGACCCCATCTGGGGTCAGCCGGAACTACCTACCTACCTTTAGAATAATATATTCTAAGTATTAGAGAGAAAACTAAGCGAGGTCAGCAGACAGAGAGAAGTGGTAGGGACGTCACGAAGAAGCGTGAGTTTACCTCTTAATTTAAATGGTAGTGGTGTATATATATTTTGATATATTACATAGTTTTCTATCAGTTGGCTCACTCCAAAGTCCTCTTTCTGAAAATGACTTCCGAATTAGTTGGTAATAATTATTGTTTACCCTGTCTGGGATTTAAACTAGGGACCTCAGCAATACTTGGGAGAATATGTAAGTCAATTTGGCGCACTTGACCATCTCAAGCTTTCTCGTAAAAGACACAGCAATGAATGCAGTGAAGTGCTGAGCACCTAGTAAGCCGATTATCAGTTGCGCCTTTTATATTCAGAACGCAGGGAACTCGTACTTGAGAATTACAAGCGGTGTCTTTAATATATTTTTATGAATGTTAGGCCGATTTTCTATTTTATTTAAAAGTTACAAATTTTATGGCGTATTTCCAAATCGAATTTCTAAATTTGACAAACTTTCTTTCTTCAAATTAGAGTGTTCTACTAACTTCAACGAAAATCGCATTGAAAAATTACCCTATATTGAAGAAAAACTTTCGGAGTTTTTAAAATTAAGAAATTATATTCTAAAAGTATCTATTTTCGGGTTACCCTTTCTGAACTGAATAAAATAAACAGGAAAGAAGTCGGTCAAACCCGACTATAACACACTCTGCACCAACGAAATTATACGCTCAGCATAAATTTTAAAATTTAAGCAGCGCTGCTACTGCGTGGCAGCAGCAAACAGTCTTTAGATCATAGCTCGACAACCGTTTATCCGATCATCACCATTCCTTTGGCGGATCCATAAGTTATCCTGATAACTAAATATGTATACAAGAAACGAACTTTCTATCTTTTAAAATGTGGGAGATATGAGGATTTTATTAAATTGCGGGGGCGGGAGGGGCCTTTCATACGGACAGACCGACAAGGCTATATCGACTCGGCTATTGAAACTGATCAAGAATTTATATACTTTATGGGGTCGGAGATGCTTCCTTCTGCCTGTTACATACATTTGCACGACGTAGTATACCCTTTTTAATCTTCGAGTAACGGGTATAAAAATCAAAATTTACTCTATGACCATGCTTGGTAGTGCAATAAGATGTCTTTCGTGTTGAAGTTTCCCCGAAGTCCCAGGCAAGGTAAAGTTAGAAACTAAAATAATGATTACTAATTATAATGTGAATATCAGAAAGAAACTTTAGTGAACCAACAGAAATAAAATATTCTATAAAAATAACATATAAGAGGCTTATACGCTTCTTAGTGTTGGAGTCTCTTCTTCTTCTGTCTCCAGTCCCCCCTCACTCCCTTTCCTGTCTGTCTATAATAGTTGATAATGTTTTTTTTTCTAAAATTCAGAAAATGCTTTTCTACAATAAAGAAAATATTTTCTAGCTTATAGTAAATATTTTCTTAATTTCCGAGAATCTAAGTCTTATTTTTAGAAATAATTTTTCTAAAATAAATGGCGAATCGCCTTTGACCCTTTTTTTAAGGCGAATTTCAAAATTTTTGGGCAATTATGGCTGTATTTGAGTGTAGGTCAAAAAATGGGTCCAAAAATGTTCAAGCCTTTGTGTAACGTCCAGTCAAGAGACTAGCAATTAGCTTATTGGATTCTGGGCACACTCTGTTGAAACTTTGTCAAGCTAATTTCGGGATTAATATTCAAAATCTCCGAAGGAAGGGCGATATGTTGAGCATTGTCGTCTGAGAGGCCCCCCCGGCACTCTAGGAAATAATCATGGGGATGGATAGAGCGTAGAAGAATTTCGTCTTCCCAGTTTTCTGAATAGGGATGTTGGCTTTCAAGGATGCAATGGCGCCAGGACGAACTGGGGCTTCGACTCCAACATACTGTCACGGTTCGTGGCTAAATTGCCCATGGTGAAAACGAATCTCATGTTATATTGTTAAGAAAACGAAAGCTGAAATTAGTAGAAATGCTGTCTTATTCATACCAAACTTATGGATTGAACATCTGAACAATCTACTTTCGCTTTCTAAATTTAAAGATATATTTGATAAATATTTAATAAAAAATGTACATGGAATAAATCTGACCATTTGCAATTAGCAATTTATGGATACAAGTTCAAAACTATTTTCTAATTTTGAATTCCTTCAAAAGTTCTGTCGATCTCATTCTCATCACCCTCGCACTTAATCTTAATGTTTGTTCCATTCTCCTGCAGCCAAGGCCTCGACCAAATCTCCACTGAGCACAGCTTGGTGTCCTTGCCATCGGATAGTTGCACCTGGTAGACATACCTCATGCCAGCCACCACTTGTCCTTCAACCGATTTCACCTCGATTACTCTACATATGGAATGATCGAGAGGAATTAAGTCAACATTTCATATTCCAATACTTACTGATAGCTGGGTCCATCACCAGCGGCCAACTTCGCCAGCGAAGTGTGCAGTATCTCGATTGCATCCTTCCGTTTCTCACCGCTTAGCTCATTTTTGCCGCCGAGAATTGAACTGTTTGCGTGCGACATGACTGCGAGTAAAGACAGAACAATGCTAACAAAACAAAGGGAATTCGCAGCGTTCATAAAACAAAATTTGAATCAACAGCAGTTGACAATACACTAAACTGACACACAGAGCGGGTGAACGCTTTTATGACCAACAGAGACAGAGCACTGCACCCACAATCCAAACACTCTCGGAGCAAGCACCGCTCTCTCACTCACGACAGAGAGGAGAATCAGTGAGTATTTTTAGCGACGCCGCGAAATGATATAATTTTAAAGCAAACACAAACATCTGGCACCTTATCGCACGACTCAGCTTATTGTATCGTCTATGTTTGTCAATCACAGGTAGGCACTGATAGCGTCATGGGGTGAGGGTGTGTCCAGACACTTTGATAAGGATCTTTAAAGATTTCACTTCCTATTAACAAACATAGATATCGGTTTATTACCTCAACTTAGAAAAATAGCAAAGTATTGAGTACCTGGAGGGGGTACCTGGAGTGCGTTGCGAAGACCCTTTAGCAATTTGAACCCACAACAAAGAGGCGAAGCTTACTTAACCATTTATCATATCAATCTTATCAACTTTCTTAAATCATTATTAAATTGATCAAACTTCTCGATTTTGTTGACCGATTTTGTTAAATAAACGCCCACTGTGTTCACACATTTGTAGATTTGAAATATAGGACAAGTGTGTGGGCCGTTTTCTAATCTACTACATCTACTACATATAAATAACAGAGTAATGTCTTTCTATATCTGACACATAACAGCTATTTGGAAGATGAGAAATCGGCCCTAAGAAATAGAAACAGAATATCTCCGTTTTCATATGTGTTTTTTGACAATCAGACTAAACTGATAGATTTTCATGGCATATCATAGAGATCACAGATAAGTGAAAATACATATTTATTAGCGTTCTTACCGAAGGTTTGGTAGAGATTGTGTGTGCGATGAGTAAGTAACTTAAGCAAAAGAAAGTTCGCAGCAGCCGAGCAGCTTTTTTACTTGTTTGTCTTGGCATTGTAAATCCAATTCATACTCAAAAGAATACTGTATTTGCATTAAAATCGCTCAGTTTAGACTTTAGCACTTTATTTATAACTTATCTACAAAAAAGGTTTAAGTTAGTATCAATCAAAAAGTATATTTTTGCTGTATGCGCTGTTTGCTTACATAATGTTGAAATATAGTATTCAATTTAATGTTAATGCTCTGTAGATTAACATAGGGAGGGGGTTACTAATCACAAAGTTCCCTGAGTAACGGGTATATAGAAGTCGGGCAGGGCAGACTTTAACTTACCAAAATTTTAAACAAACAAGATCTGCGTTCAGACAATACTAGTCTACATTTAAACTTTGATAACGCTAGCTCTTTTAGTCTCTGAGATCAAGGAGTTCATACAGACAGACGGACAAGGCTATATCGACTCGGCTGTTGACGCTGATCAAGAATATATATAGTTTATGGGGTCGGAGATGCTTCCTTCTGCCCGTTACCCTTTTTACTCTTCGAGAATCGGGTATAAAAAGTTGTTCTCACTTTAACAGGTTTTTCGACCGATCGTTGACTATGAGAGATATATGCCATGGTCATCCGATTTTGAGAAAACTTTGTAGACTTGTGCAAAAGCACATAAAACAAGAAAGCTAAGCTAACTTCATCTGTGCCGAAGTCCTTATACCCTTGCAAGTGCTCGCTTGAATATTTTCCAAGATAATGTTCATCCCACAACGACCCATTTTTCGACCGATCGTTCGTATGGGAGCTATTTGAATTAGTCATCTGATTTGAACAAAAATTTGTAGAATTGGGTGAAATCATTGGGTAAAACAAGCAAATACAAAGTTGCAGGATGCTACCATTAAAAACAAAAAAGTTTTTCTAACTCAGACCAATTCTTTGTATGGCAGTTGTACCATATAGTTGTCCTATTTTCATCAAACTTGGCAACAAAGCATAGAAAACTTATGAATACAAAGTTTGAGGACGTTTCCATTGAAAAGAAACATGTTTTTTAATACTAATCATAGATTTCCGACCTATTGTACCGGTCGGTTCTGATATATTAGTAACGTGCAGCAAAAATAAGACTCTTTGCAAAATTTCAGCTCGATTTCAGCTTCAAAACTGAGAGACTAGTTCGCGTAGAAACAGACAGACAGAAGGACGGACAAAGCTCAATCGTCTCAGCTCGTCACCCTGATCAAGAATATATTTAGTTTATGGGGTCGGAAATGAATATTTCTATGAGTTGCAAACTTCTGGGCAAAAATATAATACCCTTTGCAAGGGTATAATAAGTGGATGCATATATTATAAATACATGCTACCATTGAATACAAAAAGGTTTTCCCCACCATCTATGGCTATAGCTATCTTTTCTATGGCAGCTATACTATATAGTTTCCGATTTTTGTGAAATCATGGCAAGCATTGAAAGCTAATAAATGTGGTTTTTGCAGACGTTTTCACTGAAAACAAAAAAGTTTTTCATACTAAAACTAGTTTATGATATGTTTGATCCCGCCGGTTCCGTAAAATTTGCACCGTATATGTATTTAAAGACTTCGTGACAAGTTTGGTTGAGATGGCTTTAAAGCTGATGGAGGAATTTAGTTCAATTTCAAAAACCAAATTCTTTGAATTGCAGTACAAAATGGGGTTTTTCCAAAGCTTTACTTGTTTGTACATGAACTATAATTATAATTGAGTCAATACCAGCAATAACCCTCCAGAGAGTAATGAATAACTTTGTGATAAGATGCTGACCGAACGTAAAGGTCATTCAGAAACTTATCAAAATTTGATTACTTTTCAAAATGAACAAACCGCAAATGGTTGATGTGGAGTTATCAAAGTGTTCCTGCGTTACTTAGTGAGTCAATAATCATCTGGGTGGCTGATGAATCAAATCAAAGTCTAAGTATAACTTACGCTGTCGTTCCTTTTAGAAATGTGTGGCACCTTAAAAACCAAGCTGTGATTGGTGAACATTTGCTTTTGTCCACAGGTGCCTATTTTACACTTTGTTTTCAAACATTCAGAGGCTTGCCAAAGGTAGTTTTCAAAATATTTATTGTACATACATTTTTCCCTTAATGAAAAATTTCATTAACCAACACCGATCGACACTCAATTCGGGATAAGATGTTGTATACTTTTCTCTATTTTCCCTGGTATCCATCTATCTGAGTGTAACTCATTTTACCTAAGGAAATTGGATAAATGTGCAATACATTTTTAATGAAGTTTATTTTCTACACTTATTTTCTTAACTTTTGTTCTATTTTTTTGTACTTAGCTATAAAAAAAACAAGTAAGGGCGCTGCAGTCGAGTTTCCCGACCACAAAATACCCTGTTCATTTGTTTTCATTTAATTGTTTTTGAATTTAACAACATTATCCCAAATGTATGCAACACTTTTTTCTAGTCCTGACCAACAAGTGGGGGGGTGCTCTTATCAGCTCAACTGTTTCGCTTATAACTCCGGTGTTTTTTGTCCGATCTGATTGTACTTTTCAGAATAGATAGATATTGGGTCTAGCTTGATGTGTACTAAACCACGAAAATTGTGGATCTGACGGCTATTTAGGTCTAGGATTTCTAGAGGAGGTCTAGGTTTTTTGGGGATAAAAGGGGGACGGGGTGGAATTTTTCAAATCTGAAACAAACTTGATCTGCGTACAGCATAAATCTACATTCGTGCAAAAATTTGTGGCTCTATCTCTTATAGTCTCTGAGATCGACGCGTTCATACAGACAGACAGACGGACGGACGGACAGACGGACAGACGGACAGACGGACATGGCTATATCGACTCGGCTGTTCATGCTGATCAAGAATATATATACTTTATGGGGTCGGAAAATTTTCCTTCTCCCTGTTACATACATTCGCACAACTTCATGATCCCCCTTTTCCCATTTTCAATGGGAACAGGGTATAAAAAACATTAGCTTATGCGGTACTAATATTTATAACCAAAAAGAAATTATTTTATATTTTTCACTTAGAAAATAGATATATGTGCAACTTGCTTTTTAGTCCAAAAATATTTAATCAGAACATGAATTCAGAATATTGAGAACTCTTATTATTTTGAAGCTTTTGCAGCCTGCGGGGCATAGATCCTACCAAGTTTGGAAGGGTTGATAACTCAATATTGGCCTATTCTGAGACAATGGCTTTCTTAAAGTCCTTCAAAGTTTTGTACTGCTTTGTACAGGCAGAAACTTTAACCGCAAGAATGCCCCATAGATCCTCTATAGGATTTAAGTCCGGACTTATTGCCGGCCACTTCATCAGCGGTATATTGTGGCCTCAAAATAACACATTGTACTCCGGGCAACATGAATCGGAGCATTGTCCTGCTTATAGGTCCATACATCACCATGGAAATCGTCAGCAAATGGAGTTAGCTCACTTTATATATGCTTGAGTATTCATCTGGCCGGATACGAAGCATTTAGAAGTCTTGACTTTAGCACTAAAGGCAGCCCATATCATAAGCGATCCACCGCCGTGATTTCGTTTGTAACAAGTTGCCCGTGGATGACGCGGATCCCTCCAATATTTGTGATGGCCGTCTGGGCCGTCCAAATTGAATTTTTTTTAATTGATATTCATACAGCTCATCATGTCTTGAGTTGCCAACTGCCGCGTGTGCCGTTTTGTCCTGTTGTTGATGGTTGATAGTGGACCGTGGCGACGATTTATGCGGTATCATTCTGGATCTTTCCTGAATCTTGAAATGGTATTTCGGTGTGATTCATTAAGGAAGCAATTTTACCAGTTTTCCTGCCGGCTATCTTCAAAACAAACAAACAAAACAAACCATTTTCCTTAGGTAGTAGGCATCTTAAACTATAGTTTAAGAATGTAAGGATCTTGATTGAAATCAACTTCACATATAAAAATTCACAAGGATTAAAGGCACAACAAGTGCGCTCTAGTGGTCATAAATGATTACTAGGGCCGAACGTTCAGGTCACCCAAATGAGGTCGTCAAGTTAGAAATTGTCAATGATATTGAATTGGATTGGCCAAATTTCCAGGGAGTTCTATAAGCCGTTCTGAAAAGTATGTGGATCAAATTTCAATGGAGTGCTTGTTGCGATTTACCCGAATGTTGCGCCATTTGCTGAATTAAAATAAAATGGGTTAATTTTTTGTACCCTCATAGTTTTTCCTTCTGTGGAGCTCAAAACTGAAGTCAACATTGTTTATGCTGCTCCTTTCTGTTTGATTTGGGGGCCCAACAATCCCACTTGTTTTTACTTGACGACCTGCAGTAATCACTCGTTGTTGTTAGCAAATGAAAAACCGTTAAGTCATATCTTTATTTCAGCATACCAAATATCTTCAAAACAAAAGCTGAGGTACAAATTTAAAAGCCTTACAATCTAATCTCTCTACATGCAAATTTATATATTCAAGTTAAATAACGCATAAATCAACGATTTTCGATGTTTCCATGGTACAACAGAATTCCATCTATCCAATTTGTAATTGAAATCATAATGTCTATAATATGTGTATATAGATTAGGATAACGTACGTTTCAAAAAATACCTGACTCCCCCTGTGGGAAAGTACTCGTAAGATGCATTCAATCTGCTACAGCGAGCACACATTTGAATTTACTAATACTAAAGTAAGAGAAATTCCAGATGTGCGAATTTGTAAACAACTTATTGGCCTGAATGTCTTTAAGGCGAGCAGCAGGACCCGAGAAAGCAGGTAACAAAATGTATCCACTTCTAGATGTGAATGTGAACATGTTCCAGCAACTGGGCGCGATCATAGAAAATGGCCGAGCACATTTCGCACTCAAAGCTGCGCGTCCTTCGATCGGGCTTGCTGGCTGCCGCCGCCTTAGCCGCCGCATCGGCTGCATCGGCGGCGGACACCACCTCGGAGATTGAGAAGAAACCGGAACTCACATCGGCAGTACTGGAGCCGGCAGGTACATTCACATTGTAGGCGTCTACGCCCACACCGTAGCTGAGGTAGGAGTTGCTGGCCTTGTTAACTGGCGCCGTGGAGGGCGTTGACTTCTTGGCAGAGCTTGCGCTGTTGGTGGGGGTAGGCTTGCTACTGCTCGTCCGTTTGCTGCCCACACGCCGACTGTTAGCAGTTAGCTGGCGAAGATGCCGCGAGGTGCGGGCCGCTGAGGAACTGGGTGTGGCCCCCGCGCCACCTGTCGACACCATTTCCCGCAGATCGGGGGAAGTGGGTTCGATTTTGATGAGGTTTTGTTCCTCCTCCGGCAGGAACTGTGGAGTCGTCGAGGACTCACTGGTAAAGCGCAGGCGGGCATTGCGGTCATGTTTGAGCGGTGAGCGCAGAATCTCTTCCAGATCATTGACTATGCTTGGATTGAACTTCTCGTAGGTCTTCTCCCGAAGCAGCGCGGCATCAATGAGAAGAGTGTCATCGTACATCAATTGCACCCGTTGCTGCTCTTGCTCCTGCTTGATGTGCAAGGGACTAGAGCTGATCTGATTTGGCGGCTGAGTGGCTGGTGAAATAATCTCATAGTCATCGACAATGTTAGAGGAGGAGCGAGCGGCCCGCGAAGATAAATTATTTGTGGTCTCAGTGCGGGTTATGAAGGTCCTGGAACGCGTCTTCTTTGAACTTTCGGGAGCTTTGGGGACCTTTGCCTTCTCAGTGTGAATCATACGTGGCCGCGAAGTGACAGCAGACGCAGCTTTGGTGGTCGCCTTTTTTCTGCTACGACTGCTGGCGTTGGTGGTGGCCGAGGCGGCACCAGCATTGGCTTTGCCCGCCACTGGTGATGCTGGTTTGGCCTGCACTTGCGCCGGTTGCTTGGCTGCGCGTCGCGACTTTGTCGGCACAGAAGACGCAGCCGAAGAGGCAGGCTGCAGTGTTGTATCATTAACCACAACCAACGAATCGATTTGAAAAAAAGCCACCTGGCTATCCTGCAGGAACTTCTCCTCCCAAATACGATCCGATTGGCTACTGTTGGAGTCACAACGCTGTTTGGATTTATCCTGAGCTGGCTTGACTGCTCCATTGGCCACTGGCTTTTGGCAATCCTTCGCCGCACCCTTTTTGCGTTTTTCTTTCTTTGGAGTCGACTCGGCCATATCAAAGAGATCGTCAACATTTTCTACATCAAAATCGCAGATATCAATATCGCTGGCGTAATCCTCCCCCTCACCCAAACATTCGTCAGGAATAACGGCGTCCTTGTGTTCGGCACGCATATGGGCTATTTCATGTGGTTGAAGTTTGCGTCGACGTTTGTACTTGCGCGGACCAGTCTGGAAAAGTAGAAGGAACAAATATTTATAAGTACTGAAATATCAAAGATTAAATCCTAAAGTTTAGGAACAGTTTCTTAAGTCCCTTATATGGCTTTCATTTGGACGGAAACATACCCCCGCCATATACGACACACCGTTCATAATAGGTAAAACCACAGTCATCAATAACAAAGATTAAGGAGCGGTAGTTATCTTTATCACTAAAGTCTAAGATTATCTGACACATAGCAACTGTGTAGAAGATGCGAAAACGGTCCGAAGGAACTTACTCAAGAGACAGACAGGCAGAAGCAACTCTTATAGCTTGATGAAAGCAAATCCCATACTCTTAATCTTGAACAAAGATGCAAACCTCTAAAATGTTGATTAAGGTCGGTCCGTTCCGGCGGTTCGAGCCTTTTATAAAGTGTTTACTTTGTTTTTTTTTTGCGGACCGGTTCCTATTCTTATCGAACGTAAGGTTTTGGATCGAGTCTAGGTTCGAAGACAGCAAGATAGTTGATATGGATGCCCTTTAATTCTATCAAAATTAAGACACATTTTTCCAGTGGTCGAATAAACCACATGTAATGTTATTGTATGAGGAATCAACGCGAGTTTTTAAGCAGATAGTGGACTTTATTTCTTGTGGAGTAAAATTTATTTACCACTGAGACAAACAAAAAACATGTTTTTAGTTATCCCGAATTGTCTTAGGCAAAAAAAATCTTTTTTTTTGTTATTTTAA
The DNA here is from genome assembly GCA_035044965.1 of Lordiphosa andalusiaca. NCBI lineage: Eukaryota > Metazoa > Arthropoda > Insecta > Diptera > Drosophilidae > Lordiphosa > Lordiphosa andalusiaca. The sequence continues at coordinate 13,348 of JAWNNM010002706.1, forward strand.
TTGAAAGTACAACTTCTCAAAAATGCTGTCTTAAAATTTCAGCTCATTTGGAACTACTTTTTGAAGTCAGTGAACTCGATAACTGAAAAATTTGTGGACCGATCTGTTTTGAAATTTTACACATTTCATTAATATATATTCGACCGATTTGGCAGCGACAAAAAGGAGCATTATTTTGGAGAAAAAACGATTTTTTCTTCTGGAAATGAATTTGCTATTAAGAAATCTTCGTTGTGTAGAAGATCGTAATAAAGAAGTTCGATTGTAGTTGGTTTTTCTCAATTGTACAAATTTCTCTTGATTTAAAACAAACATTAATTTGCAGAAGTTGACATTGGGAGCTGGTGTACCCATGGGGTTTTGTCTAATCAAGATTTGTGGGATGCAACATTTAAAATTGATGTATTTGCGTGCTATTGACAAAAAAATCGGTATGTTTTGAACCCTGCTGAAGCCCTGTTGCAAAAGGCTTTATGCCTTATAAAAGTGGAAAGTTTCCTATAGTGCTACGGTTGAAGATTCTGACTTATTAACAGTGTTCAAGTTAAAAGAAGACGCTGTGAATAATTTCAAGATTATAGCTTTTAAACAGAGGCACTAGTAGAAACCGACAGACAGACGGGCAAATCTTAATCGAATCAGCTCGTCATGAAGAGATGATTCCTTATATGAGATCTAAACTTTTGACAAAAATTCTAGTACACTTTTCGAGGGTATAACGAGCGATTAAGTTAAAGTCTGCCCTCAGTGGAATTAATGTTTAGTAGTCTTTCTTTTGTTTCTTGATATAGTAGTGAGTGCTGCTCTGTAAAGTATGCAATATTTTTATAGCCTTTAGCCTTTATAACGATTGTTTTACAATATTTTAGGAATATAGATAATGGACACATATAGAAAACATAATATTTAGCTGGAGTTAAAAATTTTGTTATCACATTCGAGCCCTTTCAAGTCATCGGTCTGATCAAAATAGTCATAAATGCGCTCGCTTTCTGATCAGAAATTCTTTTGTCAGAAGAAAATTGTACCCTAGCCGCGATTCTTCTTACAGAGTAGATTTTAACCCGTTCTTCTCAGTGCTGCCACTTTAGCAATTTAGTTGCTAGATCTAGCATCTTTTCAAAACCTAGCAGTTTTTAATTCTTCTTTAGCAATTTTAGCAACTGTATTACAAAACTAGAAATTTCTTATTTTTCTTTAGCATTTTTTGACTTGAAAGTGTTTCCGAGCTCTTTTGCTATTCTTTGTGACTGGGCAAGGATGCCAAAAATTTATAAGCAAAAGATGAGGAGTTTAAGCAGTGGACTTGCAAGGATTGCACAATCGCTCTCTCACTGAGCGAAACACTTTTTCTCTTGCCTCACTTGTTTTCTGTTACGTGTTTTCGGTTGAGCAACAGAAACACTGACAGAAACACTTTTGAGCGAGTGCTCATCAAACTGTCTTCAAATGAGCAGAACACAATAAGTGTCGGCGAAAGGTGTTTTTGTTTTTTGCGTTTGGTAGGCTGTGTGTATGTATAAGGGTGTATGTACATGGCCGCAACACAAAATCACTCATACACACGCAAAAAACACTTCGTAAGTTTGCTCTCGGCATTAGAGATACATGAAAGAAACAGAAACGGAAAAAAGTATCTCAGCTCTGAGCGAAACAGAATTGAGCAAAAAAAGAACTCAAAGTGTCTTTCGCTCCCTCTTTTTGTTGTGTTGACAGTCACTTGCGAGCTCTGCTTTTTAATCATCAAAGAGCTGCATAATATCGGGCAAAGCTTGGTAAAACTTGCCTTCAAACAACCGGTTCTGAGCCCAGCCAATACCATAACCAAATCGACATTCCTTCGAAAATGCTAAGCCCAACCGAAAACCTCAAAACAAACGGTTTTGTTTTTTTTAGTTCCTTCCGATGAGGCAGGGCGGTTACCTTTAAACAATACAAGTATCAACTTGTAAATTTGTGCATTTTTAATCGTTTCCCTAAGATAATTTTTAGTCGACACCCTACAAGCGAGATCACTGATGGACCGTATTGATCACCAGCGATGTCGGATTGACGAAGCCTTTAAGAATGACTCGTTTTATTCTTTAAATTTGCTTTTGACTAATCAGTTAATATTAAATATTCTGTAGTGCTCTGTAGGCAGGAAGTGGAATAGCCTGACACCTACTTGAAGGGGACATTCCGATAAATTGATTGCATAGCCGAAACTTAATAAATGATATCTAGGAAGTTAACTTCGAAAGTGTACAAAAGTCGCCCATTCTGGGTTGAAATCATAATATTGCATTATAAAATTGCATAACATATGTAAGAAATTAACAGTAATCAGTTGAACCGATCTGAAACCGCAGTTCATTAAACTAAAAACTAACCGAACCGACGGATCGAAAACTTTGTGAACCATTAAACCATAAGGTTCTTCTTTTGAAGCGGTATGAATTCTTGATAAAAAACGATGAATAAATATTAAAGATGGATTGAATTTAGTGGAGATACTAACTTTCACATTTATGAATTTACCAGGGCTGCATACCCAATACAATTTTGGGAGCCCCGGTTAGAAGATTCAAAACAACATTTACCAATGATTTAGGTTCAGAATTTTGAGGTAGAAGGTTTATGGTCGAACTTTTTGGCTTAAGCCTTGGTTTAACCCATGCATTATGCAAGGTGATATGGTAATCGACCTAAAAACGACTTTAAGTTTAAGTTCGAAACAGGATCAGGTTCAGCTTAAGTACCTTAAGAGGTTCGGTTCAAGGTTCGGTTCACAGTAATCTGAACTGTAACTGCACTTAATTGTTCCCCAGCTTCGGTATTCATCCGATTTGACTGGAAAGATTACAATCGATTACTTCCGTGAATCGGGGAATTGACGATTTTAAAAGTGGAGCCAATGCTTAGCCGCCACAGCAACCTAAGGAACCACAAGGAACCATATAATGGACTTCAATTGGACTAGAATTTGATCGAGAATAGCCTTTTGAGTGGTAACGGGTCCACCATGCTCTAATGTATCAGTCAACTTACAATTGGCTGCCGCTGTTTGGCCGTGTTGCTGTCGCTATGTTGAATCAGATGCTGGATCAGCTCATTTGAGGAGGATAAATTGTCCGAGCAGACGGTGCAGTGGTACGTGCCCGTCGCCACATCCAGGCCCGAATGATGGGAACGAATATGCTCACGGAGCACAACACGCTGATTGAAGGCGCGCGGGCAGACCGAACAGGCATAAGGCTTCTCGCCCGTGTGGATGCGTTCGTGTTTACGCAAAGTACCGCCATCTGCAAATGCCTTCCAGCAGTAGCGGCAGCCGTATGGACGTTCGCCAGTGTGGATGCGCACGTGGATCTGCTGAGAGCTGCGTGAGCCGAAAGTCTTGCCGCACTCATGGCAGGGAAAGAGTTTACCGGGCGAGGTGGTGCTGTGCGAGTGTCGATGGTTGGAAAGAGTGCGGCCATCAGGGAATTCCTCTTGGCACACCTCGCACACCACCGACTTGTCGCGATGCGAGGCCATGTGTCGCTTCAGCCGTGCCTTATTGTGGAAGTTCTTGCCACACTTTGAACACGAGTGACACTTCTCTCGCGAATGATCCCAGGCGTGCTTAATGAGAGCCTTCCGATCGCGGCACTCCTTCCCACATAAGACACAGGAGTTGGGCTTCAGTTCGTGCGGATGGCGGGCGTGCAAGTGACGTTTAATGGCCTGCTCCTCATAGAAGCTCATGCCACACAAAACACACCTGGAAGTTCGTATTCGGTTAACATTTTCTTGCGGGTATCTTTTAAGGCAGTTACTCACTTAAAGGGCGGGAATCGGGCATGAATCTCGGCATGGGCAAGCAGCTCCAGAGCGCTGGGAAAAGACTTGCCACATGTATGGCAGCTGTGAGGTGCATCTTTGGCAATTTCTGCTTCTGCTGCAGCTGCTCCTTCGGTCCCAGCCTCGGACTGATCAGCTGGTGACTTAAAATGCTGTTTGGCATGACGATGTAGCAGGTCCTGCCTGTGAAAGGAAATTCCACATTCGCTGCAATAGAATTCTCCATAAAGTTGCTCCGATTCCGATTCGCTGCCACTGTCCTCTGCCGAGACTGGATCATATTCCGAGTTGCTTTCCTCGAACTGATGCGTCTTCTGATGCTCCTGCAGGCTGTTGTTATCCCAGAACATCTCCTGGCATTGGTTGCATTCAAAAGGCGAGTCCACGCGATGATTCTAAGGGGGATTGCCAAAGTTTTGAGAAATTGAACATGTAAAGGATGATGTAACATTACCTTAATGTGGGAGACAAGCGCCTTCTCCCGGGCAAAGGCTAAGCCGCACTGCTGGCACACAAACGGTTTGCTCTCATCCAGCACAGGGAATTTCGGTTGGGAAGCATCAGGAGGGGCGATGGAAGTGGGGTCAGGCATCTCATCCTGAGCTGGCTCACTCTGCAAGTTTTCTGTAATCACAATATACTGTGAGGTCTCCTCCTTGGGCTTCAGACGACTTATCCTGCCTCGTGAAGGGACTGGAGCCGACTCTAGGCTGGCATCGGGCAAATAGCTTATCTGTTGCACCACTTCAGCAGACTCGTTGCTGGACACCACCAGCGTTTGCTGCACCTGCTCCGATTCCTGTTGATACAAAGGCCAATCTTGCTCGTAGTAATGATCGTCCAGTGGCCGATGCTGCTGCTGATGCTCGAACTTGATTGATGAGGCGGCTGCAGCTGCCGCCTCTGCATCGGCTGCATCCTGGGCCTCGGCATGAGCTTTAAAGTGACTAATGAGTTCAGCCCGACGCGAGAATCGAGCCCCACACAGCTTGCACAGATGCGGCCGATCGTTCTGATGCGCGAGCATATGATTGTTGAGGGTGACCTTTTTGCGAAAGCGTCGACTGCAGAAATCACAGGGATAGGGACGCAAAGCCGTGTACTCATCCTGCTCCATGTCCAGCAGCTCCTGGGAACTGGTGGTGCCAGCTATTTGGTCCGCTGCAATTTCCACCCTAGAAGACAAGTTAAAGGCTCACTTATGAAATCAAGGTGGAGGAATCGCCAAATCACTCACCTCTCTGCCCCCTGATGCTGCACCCAGTCATCAGTGATGACCTCCTCGGTGACCACTTCATCGTCAAAGGCCTCGGCATAGGCCACCGTACCATCGGCTGTGACCAGCACTGTTCCACCCGCTCCCGTCTCGACGTCAGTGCCTGCCATTATCTCACTCAGCTGGCCATCACGCGCCATAAAAATGAGATTCTCTGCAGCCATATGGTCCAGATCCTCATCCGTCGCGTATGCCGTTCCTCCGTCGCCATCCCCGTCGCCCGTGTCAGCGCCGTTTTCCAGTATGTCGACTTCTGTTTCGCTCGCGGAGGCGTGGTGCTGTATCCATTGGATGCCGCCATAGCTGGGATTGTTCATTACTCACTTGGCCTGCAATCGAATTTGACATTTGTTAATCTTGGCCGGACGCACAAAGTAAACGGGGCTAGCCTACGCAGTCGCACAAATTCGCAATTTGTTTAATTTTTAGCAGTGAGCAACAATTGGTGGCAACATGTGCTTGCGCTCTGCCCTAGTTCGTGGGAGAGTAAAAGAGCTTAAAGAGCTAACGTTTGAGGGTTGCCAGAGTTTTAATTTTCCAATAGTGCTGACAGTTTAGGCCAGTCTTCCCGCTAAGATTGCCTATTTTGAGCCTTATTTTGCAGTTCAACTTAAACCGATCTAAAGCATGGTTCAATTGTAAGCGAAAATTTATTAGATTTGGACTTCGCTGATAAAAGAAAACCATTGCTGATTTATATATATGTAACATGGGTTTACATGCGATAGGTTTACAACGTATAAAAATCATTAAAATTTGAACTCAACGTTTTCTTTTCAACATCAGTGTTTTCCTCAATATAAGATTTAAGATCAAGACATAAGTTCTTACGACTTCTTTTCCGGATCCTGTGCTTACCGAGCCTGCTCATTAGAATAGTATTTTAAAAGGTAGTCTACCAAAACACATTTTGGTACACTTTGAAAAATGTATTTAGTCCATATTTTTAAACTTTCATCTCTTAATTGGAACGCAGTCAGAATGCTATTTTTTATTATGACAATTTGATTTCCCAAATTATATAGCCATTATCTCAAAATCAATTATAAAACAAATCAGTTCAAATATGGATATAATTCTTTTCCAATATTGAACAAATATCGCCCTGATAGTCAAGAAAATGTCTGCTTTTGGGCATAATATTCAACCCCCACTTCAAAAACATTTTGCCGGCTATTTTTGGCTTCTTTGAACCTGCACATCACTAATTCTTTCCGGCCCACAGACACTGGCTATCTCGCTCACACTCACGTCTTGCTAAGACCGTTCGGGACTGTTGTTGCTTTGCCTATGGCCGAGCCGTTCTCATAAGAAATATTCCAATTTATAAACACCAAATTGGCCTAAAATGAGGTTAAGTCGTTATTTATATTCCAGATAGTTGCACCCAAATAAACATAAACAAACGCTCGGAGGGTCTATTTACTGGCAGCCGCAAAATGCATGCCAACTAACTCGCCGCCCCGCCACGCGGTTACATCACGCCCGTATTTCGTGAGACGAAGTGACAAAACGGACAATCTTATTTTCAATTTGGAATTGAGGTTGGCCGTCATTTTGAGGTTAAATATGTGCCCGAACAATTGACCACTTAGAAGCTTCAATCTTTACCTTTCAATCGGAACTTTAAGCTGATTGCATACTTTAAAGTGGAGATTTAAACGATTTCTTGCAAAATGTCCACGAACGCCCGGAGAAAGAAGAATTGCCATTGCCTGTCTTTGTCTTGTTCGTTTTCCACTGCTGTTCGTCTATCGATAGCACCGAATTTAAAACCAAAACGATATATAAAATAGCGGCATCTCTTAGCGTCGAAATGGAACAGTGGAGTAGGGAACAAGGAATTTTTTTTTAAATTTTATAAAACTACCAAACTTTTGAGCCCCATTCACATAAACAATTGTTTTGATATTAGGTTTGGTGTCCTTAATGTCCTTAAAAGGGTAAATGGAAAAATTTAGAGAGGAAAAGTGATAAAGTTTAAGCCCACTCCTTATTAAAAATAAACAATGTACAGTGGATCCAACTTGGAACTTCCTCTTACAGAAATTGCCCAAAAAAACTAAATTGACATATTTTCAATATATTTGCCGATATCCAAAAAAAAATGTATTTCTTACAAATTTTTTTGATTAAGAAGCTTTGAGTAGACGAATTATAGGATGATTTCCAGAGCGAACAAAAACATCGAAAATCTAAAACATATATCATCGTTTGATATCTGAATGCTTATGAACAGTAATCGCTCTGTTGATTTTTTTTTCCAACCCTATGGCTTTGCAGTTGACGCTGAATATATGATTAATGAATTATATGTGTACGTGATAAGGTTGGGAGATGGATCAACTTTACGCTGGTACACGGTGTATTTGGCCCAACATCTGGAAAGAAAGATGTACCCTACATGAGTTAATGAGACTTTGTCATATATTTTGCAGTACCAGCAATGCTCAAATCCACTTAAACGTTAGGCAAAACAAAAGCTGAATTTAATTTGGTTCAATAATTTTAGTATACATTGTTTTTAAATAAAAATTGCACTCCACCATTCCAGTGCGACGCTAAGCGACCGACGCTACCTTAGACATAAATGGCCGTAATAGTTTCAATGTATCGATATATCTAAATTTGTTATCGATGCGCGAAACAACTGCGCTTGCATTTGAAATTCATCCAGCATGTATTAATAGAAAATGGAAAGGATTTGAAAATATCTATCAATTAGATTTCCAATGAAAGGGTTAAAACTTAAGGACAATGCTCTGTTCTGAATAACCTTAGGTCAGATCGATGACCTGTTGACTTGTTTTGACAGATAAATTCTTTGAGCAAAATTCAAAAATAAAATCCCAAAGATATAAATAATATTTGTTGTTGTATTAAGGCCCAACAGTGTTTTTGGTTCAGGTCTGTTTTCATCTGAGGTTCTCCAAGTTGATGATTTTTATTATTATAATTATAATTATTAATTATTATTTACGGTTCCTGGTGGCAATACAAATTGGTTTATTTAAGGTTATGCTCGGTATACCATAGGTTAATGTATTTAATAGCTTCTTTAGCTGGACGCTTTGATATTTTTTTTTGCCAAAAAATGTATAACGAATCTAAGATGGGGTGTACAATCTGTGCCCAACCTTTTCCAAACTTCAGAGGTTTTCCGCCTAGATATTTTGTTGTGTGTTAACATATAATTTAAGTACTAATGCTCTTGAAAAAATCTAATCGCTTTTTAAATTTACAAGAATTTCGATGTTGAAACCGAGCTCAGTTTAGTTTTTAGGCGAAGCGAGTGAGGCAATGAAACTGAGAGAGGAGAGCAAGCACATTTGAGAGATTAAAGTTGGGTCCGCTCTCACAGTTTTCTGGGAGACCGAGCGAAGGCGCTCTTCGATATTTGCACTAATGTTGGAATTCCCAAGCAGTTATACCAACGCTGGCATGGAGAGACGGTAGTTGGACATTTGACAGGGGAAAACTGCTGCTGCCTTGTGATGTGGTGAACTTCTCGAGCCGGCTAAAGCATGCTACATGGTATAACAAATCCTTTTCTGTGAAACAAAAAGCAAATATGTAAAAATCAACTAGTTTTAAATTGTTGTTTGATTGGGATCTGTGAAGTTGTTGATTTAAGTGTAAACGATCTTGCTCTTGAACCTGATATTCTTAATATAAGAAAGGACATTCTCGGTATTTAACAATCTTTTGAGCAATCTTGGATTTAAGTATGTTTAGCACTTAATTCAAGAATTTTTCAACTTGATTTGAGAATGTTTTGTAATTGGTTTAAGTGTTGATGCTCTTGGTTCAAAAATGCATACTTGGATCAATAATTTTGCTCTTGGAGCAAGAATTTCCATTCTTATGAAACTTCTGACATAAAAATCTCTTTATCCAAGTATCAAATTCCATATTTTTTCTCTGAGCGTAAAGCTTTTCAAATCAGTTTCCATTCTTATGCAGGTTTTGTCTGCAGACTGGCCATAAAGGAAAGAAACATCCAATTAAGCTAGATCGTTACTAGTTAGACCGATTGGATAGAAGGTAAAAAGGGGGGAAACAGACAGATCCAATCTCTTAAAAGATACTGCATAAAACAAATGTAACGAATTCGCCTGGAAACACGTTTATTTTAAATAACGACAAGTGCCGTTAGAACCACGTCTTGTTCCTTATTCGATTTATAAGTCTGTTGAAGAAGTTCTGCAGTCTGCGACGTCGTGAGGGTCTGGTGGTAGTCACACTTCGAACAGTTGTGGTAGTAACCGTTGCCCCAGCCAAGCACTCTACATGTGTGGGAAAGAGTCGACAGTTGATGCAATTGGTATCCAGGGGAGCCACATCGCAGGTCACAGCCGCAACGTCATTCAGGTAATAGAAAAGCGATAGAAATAAGAGAAAATATTTGGCTGAATACATTTTGCAGTACCGAACTTTCAACGAATGGCGAATTTTGACTACTGGATGACGACTTATAGCACCGATCAGACCAATTCCAGTTGGTTCAGGTGTTTTGCACCAACAATAGACGTATTTGCATAGCAAATCGTTGGACGTGCGTGTTGAACCACGTCCATCTTAAGTTCACTCTCTTCTAGTTGTTCGCCGAACTGAATTCTCTTTCTCCCCTCCCCCAACTGCTCGCTCTTTAGTCGGAAGAGCACGAATGCAAATGGCGAGCGGTCGCGTTCGCGCCAAACTTTTTCCACCCGCTTTGGTGCCGATGCTCTGTTTTTATTTTTATTGCTCTGTGTGCTTTCGGCTGTGCTGGCCAGCGGAACCCACTATTTAAATTTCGTTTTGGCGTGGAACGGCTCGTGCTGCGTACCGAACGGAAAATTCGAGTAAAGCCGACCGATCGTGATTGCATTTGTGTCTATTTACCGTTACCTGTGAGTGTGTGTTTGTGCGTGTGAGTGCCTGAGTGGGTGAAAGCAAAAGCCATCAACATTGAACTAGAATACATAGAACATAGAACGAGCGGCAGCATTTAGCTTCGACTTGGCTGTAAGTACAGAAAAACAACAGCAGAAAAATAACCGCCATCCTTTTGACAGGCGGCGACGACATAAAATGTCAAACTGTCGATCAACATCAAGGCGAAATATGCAAGATGCGTGTCTCAAATCCCAAAGAGGGGTCGTCGTCGTCGCAGTCTGTGGCAAGCAGTAGTAGTTGCCTTTTATGCAATCCCCCACATCTCCATACTCCTGCCTGGCCGACTTTAATCTCCGGCACTGATCTGTGCTTTTGGCTACGCGTTTTGCATGCTCCGCCCGCTGATTTCTGCTCTTCTCTGGAATGCGTTTAATTTGAATTTGAATTTTTATTCGTTGTTGTTTCTTCGTTCGCCTGTTTTTACAACGCAAAACACTTGTTGTATGCGCGTTAGCCTCTGGGGAAGAAATCAAACTAAGCGCAAACTTTAATTAATATTCCACGCACTTCCCCGCACACACACACACACACACACACGTACACATTCCACGCTGTTATGTTTGGTGCCAATAATAAACGCGTATTGTTTGCTAGTAGATGCGTGCTCGTAGAGCGTACGAGTCAGACTACTTTATTTATCGATAAGCAATTAGAATTAGAGATGTGCATACAAAATATATAGTTAGTGATATCGATAGGTGTGGCTGTTAGTCTATTGATTTTATTTCAATTTACATATATAACACATCTCCACCCTAATTTGATAATACAAGAAAATTATCTAGTTAGTCTGAACTCTAAGGCGAATAGCGCTGGACTTCGTGGCGAGTTCTAGCACTTCTGCGGATTGGTATGCAGGAACGACGTCGGTTGGATGTCCTTAGAACTTCAGGTTGTGGCAAGACAGGATCTGGATTAGGTTGTACCGTAGGCGAAGTAGTTTGTACTATAGGAGGTGTAGTCTGCTCATCTTGATTTGCTTGGGTTGGTTCAGGTGACGGCTGGTTGATTATGAAAGGATCAGGGAGCCACCTAAATTGTTGATTTGCGATTTCTGTCTTGCTGGTTGTGAACCTTGGCTTAAGTTGGTTTACATGGCGTTTGTGATTACCGTTTGCAGTGCGTACGATGAAGATCATTTTTCCAATTTGACGCGCAATGACAGCGTCTAACCATTTTTCTCCTCTAGAAAAGTTTCGAGCATAAACTTTTTGATTAACTGCATACGTTGCTGTGTTGCGATTCTTTTCTTCAGACTTTACAGGAAGTTCGAAAAGCTGGGTGAGTAGCGTACGAACTGGACGACCATGGAGTAATTCTGCCGGAGTTTTACCTTGGAGATTAGGTGTAAAACGATACGATGCTAGGTACTTGACAACTGCTGCCTTTGTGGAGAATCCATCTTGAATGTTCTTACTGACTGATGTCTTGAATGTCTGTACGAAACGTTCTGCTAAACCATTCGAAGCTGGATGGAACGGAGCTGTTGTTATGTGTTTGATTCCATGTAGATTACAGAATTCTCGGAATATATCTGATGTCAGCTGTGGTCCATTGTCGCTTACCAAGGTGATAGGATATCCTTCGATTGCGAAGATAGCTGATAATGCTGCGATTGTATGATCAGTTGTAGTTGATGGCATTTGTGTCACAAAGGGGAACTGAGAAAATGCATCAACGCAAATAAGCCACATTGATCCGAAAATTGGGCCGGCAAAGTCGATATGTACTCTTTCCCACGCAGATTTTGGATTTGGCCAACTCTCATATTTTTGAGCTGGAGCAGGATTTACCTGTTTACATATGGCGCATGAAGCAGTTTTATTTGCAATGTCTGAATCCATACCAGGCCACCAGACATGTTGTCTCGCAAGTTGCTTCATCTTAACTATACCCCAATGTCCCTCATGTAAGAGTTTGAGTATGTTTTGACGTAAGGACCCAGGAATAATGATACGATTTGCATCAGTGTTTAGGCATAACACATCGTTGATGAATGATAAACCAAATCGGCGGTTAAAATATGGAGTAATATCCTGGTCACATGACGGAAGATTCTCTGGCCAACCATTAGATACATAGTTGCTTACTTTTTGAAGAGATTTGTCTTTTTTGAAATGTTGCTTTATGACTTCTGCATTGATCGGTGGGGATAACGAATTTACGATATAACATGCTTCTTTCTTGTCAAAATTCTCATCAGTGCCTAAAGGTAGGCGTGATAAGGCGTCTGCATTCCCATGAGCGGTTGTTGATCGATACTTTATGTGAAAGTTGTAAGCCATTAGAATGACTGCCCAACGTTGTAACCTATTTGTAGACATTTGCGGTAGATGTTTACTCGGGTTGAAAATAGTTACAAGCGGTTTATGATCAGTGATGAGAATAAATTTTCGACCATAGAGATATTGGTGAAAACGCTTTACTCCGAATATGATTGCTAATCCCTCCTTTTCAATTTGACTGTACTTAACTTGATGCTTGTCAAGTGTTTTTGAAGCAAAGGCGATGGGCCTTTCGCTGCCATCACTTTGGATGTGTGACAAAACGACACCGATTCCGTAGGATGATGCGTCTGCGGCTAGAGCTAACGGCAATTCCTCGTCAAAATGAGCTAATTGTGTAGCGTTTAGTATATGTGATTTTAAAGCTTCAAAAGCTTGCTGCTGTTGAGACTTCCATGTGAAAGGAACGCCTTTTCTGCGGAGTTGATTCAGGGGTGCAGCCAATTGTGAATAATTGGGGATAAAATTGTGGTAGTAGTTCACCTTGCCCATGAACGCTTCTAGTTCTTGTAAATTAGACGACGGCTTGAGTTCTCTGACTGCTTGTAGTCCAGAACGATCAGGAAGAACGCCATTTTCACTAATGCGTCGACCCAAATATTCAATTTCATCCTGAAGGAAGAAACATTTCTCTCTTTTGCATCTTATGCCGTTGTCGCGTAGTATTGATAAGGCTTGTTCAATACGTCTGAGGTGCAACTCCATTGTTGGTGCTGTGATGATGATGTCATCTAGATAGTTTCCGCAACCTTCTACATCGCTTAGAAGTTGTTCAAGGAAACGCTGAAAAATTGCTGGAGCGCTTGCTATACCGTATGGTAGTCGTTGATATTGGAATAAACCCAGTGGTGTATTGACTACCATGAGTAGCTTTGACTGTTCATCCAATTCCATTTGTAAATATGCGTCTCTTAAATCAATTTTTGAAAAATGCTTACCATGACGTATTTTGTGCAATAATGAGTCACGTGTTGGCAATGGATATTGTTCAATGTCAATTTGCGAGTTGACAGCTTGCTTAAAATCACCACATATACGTAGCGCACCGTCTGGCTTAGGAGCTAGTACTATAGGAGATGCCCAATTGCTGAATTTAATAGGCTTCCAAATGCCTGCTTGAGTAAGTCTTTCGGTTTCCGCTTTGAACTTTGATAATTGAGCAAATGGTATTTGTCTTGGCTTAGAAAATTTTGGAGTGGCATTTTCTTTTAGTACAACACTTGCTTTAAAATCTTTTATAGCCCCGAGAGCTGGTTCAAATACTTCATTGTATTTCGCGCACAATTTTGATATTTCAGGAGCGTAGTCTTCAACCAAGTTCGATACTTGTTGAATCCCGAAACCGAACACATTAAATAGATCCAATCCAAATAGATTATTTGATTGATCTATGCTAGTGACAATCAATGTTATTTGCTTCACTTTATTTCCACATTTTTCGACAGTGTGGAACTCGCCCATAATTGGAATTGTCTGTTGACCGAATGCGTATAAGACACGAGAGCATTTCTGTAGCTTTGGACAATTTAACTTTTTGTACGTTTTGTAATTAATAACTGAAACTGTGGCACCAGAGTCCATTTGAAACGAAATTATTTCATGTAAAATCTCGACATCAATTATATTTTTATTTGATTCGAATTTCACCAACCCGGTCACACTATGCACTTCGATTGAATTTGCATTGCTTATGTTTTTGTTTATTTGCTTTTCATAATTTTTGCTGTTTCGATTATCTTTTCCGACATCTTTATTGTTACGTTTGCTTTGCATACAAACGGCTGATATGTGCCCTTTTTTATTACAGTTGTGGCAAATGGCGTCACGGAACTTGCACTTCTCTCGCGAATGAGAATGTCCGCACCCAGAACATGATTTTGCACTGTATTTGTTTTCCTTTTTCTGATATTGTTCTTTGTTTGTTTGCACAAAATTTACGGGTTTTTCACAGTTTTCTTTGATTGTTGCGACCGTTTTTGTTGTTGCTTCGTAAGCTTCGGCGATTACAAGCACATCTTCAAGAGTTGGTTGCACTTTTTGAAGAGCAGCAGCACGCACTGGATCAAAAGGCGTGTGCACGATAATCTGGTCACGAATCATCTCGTCAACGAAATTTGAGGAACACCCTGTAGCAGAACAAATGAACTGGCATTCGCGCGCAATTCCACGAAGCTCAGCTATCCATTCTCTATGTGTGTGTGAGTTTTTCATGTCTCTTTTGAAAAAATCGTAGCGGGCGGCGACGACATGTCGCTTTAGCTGGAAATGTTCCGTTAATTTGTCGATCAATTGCATGTACGAATATGCAAGCAAATTTTCACTGCCAAACAGATTTTTAAGCAGCTCAAAAATATCTGCACCTATCCACGAAAGGAAATATGCTTTTTGTTTTTCAGCACAGGTCACAGAGTATGCACTAAAATGTTGGGATAATTGTTGTTTGTAAGACTCCCAATTTTGCTGGTCTTTGTTGAAATTATGAAATTGTGGACATTGTATAGTCGATTCGCCCGGGATGCGGTGTGAACCACTAGCATTGGTCTGCTCAAGAATTTGCTGCATCCACGCTTGTTGTTGTTGTAACATGTTTCTAGCGAAAAGTTGCTGTTGTTCAAGCAACGCTTTGAAGTTTTCTTCATTCGGCATCTTCACGGAAAATTAGACTACCGACACGACAGAAAAGTTTACACAAATCACTTTTGCGGCTATTTACTTAACGTTTTTAATCCTCGTCGCCAATTGTTATGTTTGGTGCCAATAATAAACGCGTATTGTTTGCTAGTAGATGCGTGCTCGTAGAGCGTACGAGTCAGACTACTTTATTTATCGATAAGCAATTAGAATTAGAGATGTGCATACAAAATATATAGTTAGTGATATCGATAGGTGTGGCTGTTAGTCTATTGATTTTATTTCAATTTACATATATAACACACGCGCACATGAAATATTCGAACAATGTTGTTTTTGTTGTTTCACAGTGTTTGCAATTGTTATTACTGTTGCATAGATTTCAGTTTGGCTTTCTGGCCTCTGCGGTTTGGCGGAGGACTTGGCACACGCTTAAGTATCATCGAGAAATGGAGTATGGTATGGGGAAAGGATAGCAGTGGAAAATTGTACTAAAGACGATTCGCTCACTCGCTGGAATAATGGAAAAAAACTGCAAAATGCGATTTTTAAACTCATGATGCAGAAATATTCTATATTATGTTCTATATTGTGTAAAATTTGCATCTTAAATATTCTATGAGTGAGATGAGAATATGTCAAGATATCATTTGACAGGTTCCATTTCATGATCCAGCTATTTCAATATATATGTTTTAAAGTGGGCAGTGAGTCTTTCAAATAAACAACATCTTACTTGATTGACACAATACTTGGGTAAAATCCTGGGTTAAATCCAATAAGTACTTGATTTGAGATTTTTCACTATATTGACTATTTTGAGTTATGACAGTGTTGAAGCCAGTGAGCGGTATGTATGTTCTATGCGAGGAGTGTTAACGGCCACCTCACAACAACGTAGTTACCAATACAAATAAAGAACATAGTTCCGAAGCAGCAACAAGCACACGAACACGAAAATGACAGCCATATAAAGCCTGGTGATCGTGGGTGTCTGATGCAAACGAAAACATTCCCCGCACAACAACAAATATTATGTATTAAAGCGCATGCAAATTTGTTGATGTCTTCATTTCTGCAAAAGGCTTAGGAGAGAAATTGTATGTCTGTGCGCAAAACAACCTACTCTATGTCTTCGATCCTACCATGCATATTGAAAAATTGGTAGAAATGTCATTCGATTGCACTTGTTCATCTTCAAACTTGTTTCAACGTAAATAACTTCATGTCGTTATACCACACCAAGTCAACATAGAAAAAAAAAATGATGCGATCTGGCGCTTAATGTTATAATTTTTCATATATTGGAAAGTTGATATGATAACGTTGAAAATTACCTGTTCGAAAATAAAATTTAAATAAAAGTGATATTTTTCACATCAATTTGATGTATTTTCTGATCAATAGAATTTTAATATAGTTTAATTGTGATATTCATTACTAAAAGTGTAATATTCAATTTCAAAATGACATTACTTAACTTCAATTTGACATTTTGTAGCAACATGATATGTCAAATTAACCAGCCCAGATTAAATTGTTATTGACCTTTTTTTTCTCTGTGTACTCAAAGTACTTTCTTAATTCATCAAAGAACCCTGGGCCGCATTATTTCAGTTCAGGATTTGTGGCTTTGCTTTAACGACCACATCTCTGTCAAAGATTAAAGTTGGTTGGGTTTTATTAAGCCTTTCTCTAAGGATTTTGACGATCCATACATAACCAGGCCGCTTAAAGTTAGCAATTTGTCAAAGCTATTGTCAAGATATACTAGAATCTGCCGGGTCCTTCATACTTCTAATGTGGACAATGAAAGCGAGAAGTGGCCTGCAAGGCAGCACAAATTAACGTGTTGCTACAAAGACTTGCACTTTGTGCAATATGAACGAGGCGGAAGACGTTATACATTTTCTATGTTGGTCCCCGGCGATCAAAGAATTTCGATGAAGGTATTTTAAAAATCAAAAGCTGGCGGCAGGAAATAATAGGAACACTAAGCGGTCAGAGTAACAAAGTTTGGGTCAAACTTAAAGACTGTATTAACCGAATAAACAAATACTATTATAGTATTCGTAAAAGTGTGTATAATTTTGTGTATTTGTCTCCACTATTTCTCCATTTAGATTTAATATTCATTAGATGATTTAATATCCTTCAGAAAACATTTATGTAAATTATAAGAAAATTAATCATTTTTTTCATGGAAGTCTAGATTCTTAAAGTTTTTTATATAAATTTGAGCTTAGTTTAAGTATATCAAAAATATGTTCTGGAAATTTTTCATCTAGAACCATATATACTGTCTTACATTTGTTTATTTTTACGTTTATGCAATTATTTATTCAAATATTTGGTTTCTTGGATCCAAAAAAGGGAGAATTCGAACTCAAATATAAAATGAGAGAGCGTTTTTCTGAACACATAATATGTTATTACTGTATTTTGCAGAAGATTTAAGAACTGATGTGCGAAAAGTGTACCAAGTTTAGTAAAAATCGCTGTGAAGAAGTTTGTAGTTCAACAATTTACTCAAAATTGTAGCCCATTCCTATTTCTTCAAGTCTAACTCTTTTGTATCAGCAGAGCTTTTAATGCAAACTTCTCTTAAAACTATAGTTATTGCAGTCATGCACTGGTTTGTTAAGATTCCAAAAGAATGTATAGTCGAAAATAACTTACAAAACTATTGTTTATAAGAAATCACTTTATAAGAGTTCCGAAAATTATTGCCTCCATTGAGCGAAGAAATATGGAAATAACGAATACGTTCAAGCTTTTAGATGAAGTATAGAACGTTTTAAATGGTGAGTAAGTGGTGTGGATTTCGGTATAAAAATAAGGGATGTATTGGAAAGGAATCCAGGATTTAAGGGGACCCCATCAGCATCAGAACACGAAGAGCCTTATAGGTTGGAGTAATGCACGCGTATATTATGTAGAGCAGTTCACGACTGATACAGATAATAATAATTAGATAATAACTTTGATGTCAAAGTGACAAACGCATTAAATGAGTATGTATGTATCATTAAGCAATCCGGTCTATGGATTATTTGATAAGCCTTAATTAAATATTTTTATAAAACAAAGAAAATGCATTAATGCATCTTCTAAATTAACAGATTGAACATTTAAGTCATTATATTTTATACAAGTAGTTCTTAAAGTCGCTTAACAATTTATTTGACATATATTGCCTCGTTTTTTTGCAAATAAAAATGCAGCTTTAAATGGAAAGATGGATATTTAATTACTATTAATCAATCTATCTAAAGTTCCATAAAATCAGATGTGTACTAAAAATGAACCATAAAACATTTTGCCACTTAGTGGTTCCCATTATATCTATTCCCGAAGTCTTTTATCATTTTTGTCAGTATTGAATTCTGTGTATAAAACAATAAGATCCATATCAACTAGATATTGGTTGATTTATTTGATATTTTGTCAAAAATTAGTATTTTTATATCATTTCCTTTTGACCATAAAGAAAATGTGTCATGTCCTTAGTTGATTTTAGGCATGATTTCAGTACTGAACTCATGGGTGAGTTTCATGGAAAGTACTAACTTCCTACTGCTCAGGCCAGAATCAGCCCTGAAAAATTCAGTACCGAAACGTAGAACTGCAGTTATTATATGAGAAAAATCTCTTCTGTCTAAGATTGAATTAAGGTAAAGAAGTACCACAGAAAATTAAAAGAATTTCCTACTAGACGAAAAATACAGATTGATGACCGGTATATTAGCAGATCGGCGGGCAATTGCGGAAGACTTACAGTTTTACATGTTGTTATATTTTCGTCAAGTCATCCTTAAAAGTTATATCGATCCGGCAACGCTAAATATGTAGAGGGTCGAACGAAATGTATAACAATTATCTTTGGGAAACAATGCAAATTCCCAAATTAATAAAAATCATTGGCTAGAGGAAAGGGATTTCCGTAAAAGCTCGTCAGAGAACTTATTTGTGGTTTGTGGTTCGGTTCAGCAATTTTGAAAGGAATCCCGTTCGGTTTGCGGCTCGGCTCACCAGCTGGAATAAGCGGTTCGGTTCGGTTCAGAACCGGCTTGCATCCCTTATATTTACTAAGAAATACTTTTTAGCTATTTGCTGTCAAAACAAGAAAGAAAGTCGTTCAAGCCCGACTATAACATACTCTGCCTGCAAGTATAAGAATTTTCTGTCCCATACACGTCAAACCGCTATCTCTTACCATCTCGGACAGACAGACGGACATGACTACATCGACTCGGCTGTTGATGCTGATCAAGAATATATATACTTTATGGGGTCTGAGAGGCTTCCTTCTGGCTGTTACATACTTTTGCACAAACTGATTATACTTTATGTACCTACGGTACGGAGTATACAAATTTGGGGCCAACTGCGAAGTAAATAAGTAATTCTGAATCAAGCTCTGCTTTAGCCCAATGGAGCCTAATTCTTGTTAAATATTTGATCAAAGACGCTTCTTCGAAGTCAGCTTCTTTAAAGTTTTCTCTGGACAATCGGTTTCATGCAAAGATGGTTCACCCATGTGGGTAAGCTTGATCTGAATGCATTTCAAACCATCTGCTACAAATTCCATTAAACAAATTCATTCGCAATTTTCATCAACACCTGAATCGCATGTGCTTATAAATAGTCGATATGCCAATTACTTGCACTAAGCTTACCAGATGTCCGAATCTGGCCTAGCAAGAATTTCTAATTTGCAAATGCCAGGGCAACAGGTTGCAATTGACGAGGCGCTGACAAGCTTGTGACACTGACAACAATTGAACTAGTTTCTAATTGTTGACCATGTTGTTGCTCCAATTGTGTGTCAGCAATTGGTTAGCAATTTAACGAGCTCGTCGATGTCTTTTAATTATGGTTCTATGCATATAAGCCAGAAACGTGCCAACAAATGTGTACCGATGCGTCGGTGGTGCTGCTGCTGCTGCTGGTGGTGCACCCACATAAAACAGTTTTCTGGCACACATTCATTGTGGTCGGGTGATCGCGATAAGCGGTACACCAACAACATGCAAACACACAAAAACCGACATGGCATAAATGCCAAAAACGCATCGAATGTTGCGCAAAAAATGTCAAAGTGAAATCCATCAGAAATGTGGACAGCGAACAGCAGAATTCTTGCGAAAAATAATCACCAAAGCTTGTATGATTAATTCAAATTGAAAGGAAAAGATTTGGTGAAAAGGGGCCAGAAATGCGGTGGGCGACTCGAATGCTTTCTTCGTTGAACAACATTGCGGATGAGTGTTTTCTATTTGGCAGCTGTCCGATTGTGTCTTTCAGCTTGTGTGTGTGTGTGTTTTGATCAGCTGTTTGTTGTACTACATTTATACATGCCCCCTCCCCACCCCCTTTACAGTTCGTTCCCATTTTTCTAAATAGAAAATTTTGCTGCCCGCTTTCAATGTTTTCCCGCTCTTGCCACGGGTGGCTCTCTTCGGTGGCCGCTGCTCTTCAAATTCAAATTGTGGTTTGGACATCTAGCAAATTACTTTAATTGCTTGCAAACGATATTTTTGTTGCTGCGCAAATAAATTGTCTTTGCTATGATGCGTACTCTCTTATTCTCTGACGTTGTTTAATTTTTTGTTTTTATTGAAAATATTTATTATAAATTTTATTGGCATTGTTCGCCGCCGCCGCCGCCGCTCAGCAAAACGATCGCTTGGCGGGCTCTGCGCGATTTGAGTTTTAAATAAACGTTTATTGGCCGTTTGACAAATTCGAAAACGCTTCAATTGATTTATTTGATTTTGTTCTGTTTTGTGTAGCGCTCAATTGCCCAAACTCTGGTGCTTCGAAACGTGTAATAAATGTCTTGTAAATTGGCTCGCATGTCGTACATTTACACAATCGGAACAGTTGGTTTTTGCCTGAATGTAAGTGCGGTTTCGATGCGAATAATACGTGCTGAAATTCATATAATAAATCCGTGATAAGTCTATGGCTGACATGCCATAAAGATTGCCTTAAAAGAAAGGGACTACAGTGCTTGCTATTAGGCAGAATACAATAAACCACACACCAGGGAACAGGCAAATGGCATCCATACAGGAGTGCTAATCACTTTTGTTAAGTAGTTAGATATTTTATATAGGGAAATTATGTCTATTTCTAAGAACAGTTTTAAATTAATGGATGGGCAGCTTGTGGCCCTTTGCACAGCAGCTGCTCAGACTGCAAGAAGAATGTTGCAGAAATCATAACAAATAAAATCTGAAGGTGCCAGGTCGAGTCTGTACGCCAAATGTGCCATCCCTTAAACATTTAAATCCGTTAGTTTTCGACGAACTTTCTCTTTGATTTTTTGTTTTCTCTAGTAAATAACGGCCTTGCAAGAATTATGTGCCAATAAACAGTTTTAAGTCAAACTAAATACAAGACTTTGATTGGTATGAATATTATATAATATTATAATAAACAAGAAAGTAAGTCGGTCAAGCCGACTATAACATACTCTGTACCAACGAAATTATATGCTCAGCATATATTTTGATGCTGCAGTAGCAGCTGAAAGCAGCGCTGCTTCTGCGCTGCAGCAGCGAACAGTCTTTTGATCATAATTCGAAAACCGTTCATCCAATCTTCACCATTCCTTTGGCTGATCGATAAGTTATCATTATTACTAAATATATCTAGAAGGAACAACCCACCTATCTTTAAAACTGTAGGAGATATGACGTTTTTTCTATATTGCGGGGGCGGCAGGGGGCGTGGCTAAAATTGAAAATAAACTTGATCTGCCTGCAGACATAAGAAGCATATGTCCCATACATGTCAAACCTCTATCTCTTACCATCTCTGAGATCTGTGCGTTCATACAGACAGACAGACGGACGGACGGACAGACGGACATGGCTATATCGACTCGGCTGTTGATGCTGATCAAGAATATATATACTTTATGGGGTCGGAGATGCTTTCTTCTGGATGTTACATACTTTTGCACAAACTTATTATACTCTATGTATCTTTGGTACAGAGTATAAAAAAAGAAAGTCGATCAAGCCCGACTGTGATTTACTCTGCCCCAGCGAAAGTCTATGTTTTGTATGAATTCTTTTGCTCATAACTCGACTACCACCCATCCGATCTTTATCTTTATGGAAAATCGATAAATAATTTTGATTACTAAATGTGTCCAGAAGGTACGAATCTATAAAAATAAAAATTAGTTTTCAATATGGTTCGGAATCGTTCTTTGCTCACAGCTCTCGAGAGTTACCTCTTGCTCACAGCTTCTAGCACTCGGCTCTTGGATCTGAGCTGAGAGCTGCAAGTTGAGTTGCAAGTTGCGCGGAACTCGGCTCGTGATAAACACCACTCGGCTCTGAGATGAGAGCCGTAAGCTATCGATCAGCTCGGCTCGTGAGCCAAAGCTCTATGCACCTGAGCCTCAGCTCTCGGCTCTAAGCACAGCCACCAAAGCTTATGCTCAATTTGCCCTAAAAATGATAAATTCTCGTATGAAATCCATCCTAAGGCGAGAATTTGTATAAGTTTCAAACAAAATATGGTATAAATGAGAAAATTTTTTCTTAATTTTAGGGTGAGTCGTCTTAGGACGGATTTCATAGGCGAATTTCTAATATTCAGGACGAATGATTTGAGAGTGTATCTGGCATGTTCCGGTTTTCACTTTAGTGAATTTGAATTTAATACATGTGTCATTTTTTGGTGAACAATCAAGGTAATCTGTATAAAACCTTAAAATTTGTACTTTATTTTAATAAGATGAGCTCAAAATGAAAGGCCTCATGCCGATTTAATTTACAAATTTTATACAACAACCACTTCAAAAAATTCGAATTCGACAAATTTTGTCGAAAGTTATAACCGGAACAGGCCTGTATATGTTAATGCTTCTTGATAATGGGGCTTATTTATATACAGTTGGGTGTTTAATTTACACATTGGATGTCAAGTTTAATCAAGTTTAAGCAACTAATTTTGAGCCTTTTTAGGCGCGTTGTCTAGTGTTTGGTCTCTCTTTGATACTATCGTAAAGTACCACTCCTAAACTTCGAAATAAACTATCCCAAACAATTCTTCAATTTTTCTCAATGAAGATATACCTCTTTTTGCGCTTGTTTAGGAATCCAAAAATATCCTATATATTGCTGGTGCCCCAATGGGTGGTGTAGACTCTAATATGTTTTCGTTTCCTAAAAACAGTAATGTAGTCTGGCCATTTTTAAAAGGCTCTAATTCCTCCAGAGTTGTTTTAGATAGTTTATTTCTAAGCTAAAATCATCTAGAATCACTACCAACCCTTCAATATACTGGACCGTGTTGCCTAGTGTAATTCAACATTATACAGGTACAGGTATACAGGTAAAGTAATTACATTTTCTAATAATCATTGGATAATCGTTATATCAAGATACAATTACGATAATTTGCGGATACAAAAACTTGTTCGTTAGTTTAACAAACATTGAATACAATCGGAAAATAGAATTAATGGAAAAATTAGCTTTTAAAACCATATGAATTTCTCAGCTTGTCTTCATTGGACAGGTCTCGTATTGAAATTGTAGATTTGCATCTACTTAAACCATAATTTTATAAAAGTTTTCTTAAATTAATATAAAATAATACCTGTAAATGTATTCTTAATTTTCTCGGAGTGTTAAGCACTATGAAAAACATACAATTTATAACATTATAGGCGATTTCACACTAAACCATCACATTAGCACATAAGACACATGGTGACCTCTCTGAACACTCAGTATGAGTTCGGACGCTTGTTTGAATAGTCCATCATACACACTATCGTTCTGTATATTAAGCGATTTCTATAGTGAAAATTTGCTCGTCAGTAAACCAAACTCTGAAGTACTGAAGTGCAAAGCTTTCGATTTTTCTGATTTTCCGATGAGTCTCTTGTATGCACTTAGTCCCAAGTCACATTTTATGACATGCTGTTCTTGCTATTCAACTCACGAGACAAGACTTTTTGCTTGCGCAGTGGATTTCGACGAATTTTACCTTTCCCGGCTTTGAAAGCTGGTGGCGTTCGTGCGGACGTCCGGATTTCGCGCTGTGTTTAATTTTAAACTTCACGAAACGATACACAAAATGTTGGGTAATTTCCAGTAGGCCCTACATCCGATACATTTCACCATTTCATAAAACACGATTTTCGAGCGAGCCCTGTTCCATGATAGCAAACAACTAACACTAAAATGTTTTGATGTAGTAATATAATTGGTATTCCTGAAAGTGATTTGCTTTCGATTTTGCCACTATGCCACTATAGTTGAAAGTCACTTTCCAAATAGACTTCTATTTGGAGAGGATGCATTCAATGGTTCTCGGGAATGAGAATATGTTCAATACGTGTACGAAAATTATTAGTTAATTCTCTTAGTGTGACCCTATTTTGGACACTAAATTTTACCAAAAAATAGCGAAACACTGAGAACTGCAATAATACATATAAATCATTGCTAAAACAGCAATATTTTATAGACGATCGATCTGTCTGATAATAAAACTTTGCAGACTTGTCAAGTTTCATTAATATATCTTTGAATCTGACCAAGTGGGAAAGTTTTTAACTAGGCCATGTTCGTATTTGATTATAACTTAATTAATTAATATATATCTTTTAGAAGACACGATTTTTAAGGTTTTTCTAAGGGCAATAAATTGTATATTCTTAGACGCCCAATCATGGAGGGTAACTCTAACATCCTGTAATTATATTGCAATAATAATTACAATATTATATAATATTACTTAATTTGTTTTATTAATTTATTTGATTAAACTGATATTTTATTTGATGCAGTAAAGTACTGTTCAGAAATATCAAGCAGAGTTCTGTCAGATTAACAAAATCTGTGTATTTGATTTTAACAAAAACATTTTTTACATTTTGTTATAGTTTTGAAATTGTTTCTAAAATGAATAATAAATGTTGTGCATAAACGCAAACTTCCTTTTGGTGGTCTTGCTAAGTCCTGAAACCGTTCGGGATGGTAAAGAATGACCCATTTGCACTTTATAAGGACGGATTTGCTTGTTTCTGACTTTACACACATTTGCATAAACTTTATAGTCTGTGCCTTTGGTTAAGTAAAAAGTTTGACCAAATATTAATTGGGTCTGCTTTGAATGGACGAATTTAGTTTTTTGGATCGTTGATAAGTTAATAGAGGATACATTATTTTTACATCACGTGATATATACGATATAAGAGATTTCTAACTGGATTTTAGTTAGTTTCTTTCTCATTGCAGTGACTTAATTTGAAAGATCCAAATTCAAAAGTAAAGAACACCGAAATTGGTTGTATACAAAATCAACTGGCTAGAGTAGAACAACCTTTGAATCTTACAACGATATAAATAATTATTAATTGGATTTAATTCCACCTCCAATGATCGCACAGTGCGTAATGCTTCTTCAATCTTAAAATTCTATTTGCCAACCAACCATAAATTATGGATAATTCGCCCGACCCTCTAATCCACCTTTGGGCCATAATAAATTTATTTAAGGTTGGTGGAGAATGCTACCCCGCAGAATGTTTCCATCCCCCTTTTATCAGCATTTTATGCTAATCAAAATAAGTCGTTTACTGGAGAACAACTTCATAACTGATCAATGTTTCGATTTTCTCTTCATAATAACATATATCTGTAAACAAAAGTTGGCCAAGCAAACAATATGTCTCTCTCCTCTATTTAAATGTAAAGCAAGGCTCATCACTAATTGTTTAATCAGTCACATTCTCAATGAGGTATTTTTAGAACCATTTCCCAATAATATAATTTTTGCAGAATGATTCAGCTTTTCCCACTTAAACAATTTGTTTACAACTGTTAAATTAAATTCATTTACCACTCATTATACGCACAAACCGAATTTCAAGGGAACTGGCCAAAAGTGGGCATTGCACACGTTTATGACGTTTAATCGATATGTTCGATGGATTAACGAATCAAGTTTGAGCAGACAGCGGGTGTACGCATAACAGCAGGCACGTCAGAGTCTGAGTCCCCCATGACAACTGTCGTCTCCAGCCTTGCCATGCTTCACTTGATCTTGTGTGGCGTTCCTGGATGTGGCTGTGGCTGGGCTGCGGCTGATGTGGATGTCGCCATGGGCAGGCACATTAATCCCGCATCGTGCTCGGACTGCTGCTGTGCTGCAGTCAACGGCGCATTTACCTAAATTGGAATTTCCGGTAAAGCGTAATGAAAATCGTAGCAATCAAGCCGAAAAAAACACACACATCACACAGAAGCGAAATGTATAAAAAACACGAAAATACCGAAAGAAACAAACACAAACGGGGCACTCTCTCGCATTGATATGCAAATGAATGTCACCATCTTAAATGAAATAATCGTCTTAAACGAAGTCTGCTCTTGCCCCCTTTAATTGCTTTTCTCAGTTTCCATCTCTGCTCCCTGTCCTCGCGGCATTTAAGGGGTACATTTACGAGCTTTTTAATGACTTATTTACTCAATCATTTTTTGATGGCAAATTGTATTTGTATTTTTTGTTTTTTGTATTTACAAGTACAAATTCTAATATGTTTCAATGTCATCTCTTGTTTGCTTGGGGAATGTGCCTTAAAATTCTTGACTAAATTTAGACATTGCATTTGTAAACAATTAACCAAAAAGCCACAATATTGAGAACTTTTCTCATAAAAATAAACAGTTTTTTCTTCAATTTGGGTTAGACTGTTGTAAACAATAGGTATAGACATTCGGATTTGTGGATTGAAGAACTTTTAGTTAAGTTTTGATGCTGAAAATCGGTTACAGAACTTTTAGACCACTTTTTTTTCGGAAGTGTCACCAATATTTTTTTTAACCTAAACCCAATTGTCGGTGTCACAGAAATGTCGATTGGCTGGCTGAAAATTTCTTGTGATTTGGTCAGAGGATTTGCTTAGCTCACAAACCAAAAAGTTTAGAAGAGCAAAACAAATTTTTGGAAATGTTAACATAATATTTTTAAAGGATGGGTTGTATTAAAGGCATAAGAAATTTAATATGATTTACAATTGTCATTTGCTTTTCAATAAAAATTCAACCGAAGGCCAACAAATGAATAATAATAAATAATTCTAACTAATTTGAACGACTTTTCCTCAGAAAAGCAACATGTTTTTCTCACTAAGACTACTTTTCTGACTCTGCTTTTCTATGTCAGCTATACTATATAGATGTCCGATTTTGACCAATCTTGGTAGAATCATGGAAATGCACACCAAACTAATAAATACAAACTTTTGAGGCGTTTTCTTTTAAAACAAAAAAGTTTTATCACTAAAACGAGCTAGTCGACCGATCATTCATATAGCAGCTATAACCTATAGTCATACAATTTTGACAAAACTTTGAAGAAATGTGTGAAAGCTCATAAAATAAATAAATGCCAATTTAAAGGGGATTGAAAAAAAAAGTCTTTTCTTACTTAGTCAATGTTTCTAACCTTAAATATATTATATAGATTTCCGATTTTGACTAAACTTAGTGGAATCATGGGAATATATAGCAAACTAATATATAAAAAGTTTGGAGGCGTTTCCATTGCAAAGAAAAAAGTTATTCTCACTAGAACTATTTTTCCGATCGATTTTTATATATTTTTTATAGTCAACGGATCCGGCCGGTTCCGACAAATGTGCAGTGTATTTGTACCAGAAGACTTCGTGCAAAGATTGGTCGCGTTAGCTTTAAAACTGACGGAGAACGTAGCATAGATACAGACGGACAAGGCTAAATAAACTCAGCTCGTCATGCTGATCAAGAATAGATATCCTTCATATGGTCAGAAATGCTGCCTTCTATGCGTTACAAACATCAATTTTAATACAATTTTAATATACCCTTTGCATGGGTATAAAAACTAGTTTTTCGGCCGATCTTTCCCATTCCAGCTATTTGCAATTGGGTGAGACTACAAAAAAATAAATATAAAATTTAAGACGCTGCCATTGAAAACAAAAAAGTTTTCCTTACTAAGACTTAAGACTGATAAACCTATCTTTTCTACGGCAGCTATACTATTTAGCTGTCCGATTTCTACCAAACTTTGTGGGCTCATGAACAAGCATGGTAAACTAAACATAGTTATACGGAGTTTTGAAACGTTACCATTGAAAACAAACCAGTTCTTCTTACCATAACTAGTTTCTTGACCGATCGTCTCTAAGACAGCCATGTGATATTTTCCTTTCCTCACTTGTTTATTACACCTAACACTAGTCAGACAATCTCAGTGAATGTACATACAGTGGGGCGTACTTTTCTCCATACGAATTGAACAGTTTCAAATTCTTAAAGGCGCATAGCTCAAAAAATTCAGAATATTTTTCAGATCAGATATCTTAAGGATTAATGGTGCCGATAATGCTTTAAAGTTTCCAATTTGCCCTTAATTTATTTTATCAAAATACCAAAATGTCGAAAAAAATATTCAAATATTTCACAAATAGTGAAGCTAGCAAAACAATCGAAAGGCACCAAATTTGCGATTATTTGCTTTCATGCAATATGTAGAAGGGCTGTCATGTGTCACTTAATCTGCCATGGAATTGGGAAAAACACTGTTCAACAATATACGTCCTTGCTTTGTTCTTAACAAGCGGCTATCCAAATATATGGCAGTGATGCACTTCTTGGAAAACGAACCAAAAATAACACTTTATGGAATAAGAATTTATACCAGCGGCGGCACCGTTTCGCCATTGAAGCTCGCTTCATTATTCCGTTCAAGACCAAGCTATCTGCATTTTGTTATTTTTTGGGGTGCCTACGGGTATCTTTATGGATGAGCTAATTTAGTATTTAAAAAGATGTCTGCAGTATATAGAACTTGAAGATGTTGCACATGCACTTTTCTTTCAGTAGTTGACAAATCTTGAAATTAAGAACAAAAAAAAAAAGGGGAAAGAACTGTCATTTCAAAGTGCGACTATTTTGCGATCGTTGGATTGACGACCTGACGAAGTTTGAGAAACCTTAATGAATTTTATTAAGATTCATTTTCAAACTATACTTATTATAAATTAAATCCTAATATAATATTATTTTAGTTTTTATTAATGACCACCGATAAATTGGTCTAGCTTAAGCTCTTAACCATTAAACGGCACCGAAAGAAAGACTCCTATTAATAAGAGATTTTCTTAGACAAGGGGCCGATTTCAATAAAAGATACAAAATTTCATGAGTATATGACTTAAGCAAGTTTTTTAGATGCAAGCATTGGGCTTCTGTATATTTGTTCAAAGTACTCAACGAAGACAAAGAAAAAGTAATTTCAAGAGAAAAGATCAAGCTTTTTACATTCGGAAGAATCATTAATTTGGTACCCTCCCATCGTGTTACTAGCTTCACAATTTATGAAGTATTCGAATAATTTTTTCGACATTTTTAAAAAAGGTCCTGCCTACATTGATAGTTTCAAAACAAGAAAGAAAGTCGGTCAAGTCCAACTATAACATACTCTGTACCAACGAAATTATACGCGCAGCATAAATTTTGATGCAGCAAATCAAGTTTATTTTCAATTTTGAACACGCCCCAACCCGCCCCCGTAATTTCGTAAAAAGGTCATATCTCCCACAGTTTTAAAGATAGATGGTTCGTACCTTCTAGACATATTTTATAATCAGGATTACTCATCGATCCGCCAAAGTAATAGTGAAGATCGGTTGACGAGCTATGATCAAAAGACTGTTCGCTGCTGCAGCGCAGTAGCAGCGCTGATTTCATCTGCTACTGCAGCATCAAAATGTATGTTGAGCGTATAATTTCGTTAGTACAGAGTATGTTATAGTCGGGCTTGATCCACTTTCTTTCTTGTTTTTTTTTTATAGTTTATCTAAATTAATGTTTTAAATTAGATATTCGATTTTGTACCCATTTAACTCGTTAGTATAAGCTTTAGTGAACCCTTTTGGGTAGCCTAGTGAAAATATGATTGATTTGTTAAATGAACACCCTAACTGCTCACATAATAAAATCATCAAAATCAATCAAAAGTAAATCAATCAATTTAAGAAATCAGAACGCATAAACTTTGAGAATCAGAAAAAATAACACAAAACATTTCCATCAAGGTTTCGACACAAATTCCAGTTCTCTCGAAATATGTATGCCTGTGTGTAAGTATGTACCAAATGTAGAAGTGAAATGGATAGGTGTTGATATATAGATGCCAACGATTGCGACAGCGACAGTTCCAGGGGAGGGCGGGAGCTGCTTGAGCCTTCAAATCAGAATCTGAAATCAGAAATCACTTTGCGGTTTGTTATGCGGCACGCATATTAATAGAATTATATATAAGAAATTGGCCAATAAAAATATTAGACGCATTTTTAGCGGAATTCTGGCAACCGACTCCAACTATGGACTACCCACCAATGGCGAACCAACAATAAAATCTTTTTATGTGCCCCTGTACTTAATAATTAAATGTACTAATTGCGGTTTGTGTTTGCCTGTCATTGATTGAAACCGGGTTGTTCCAAGGGAAAGTGGCGGCATTAGACAAAACAGTGTTTAACCACCTAGTTAATAGAAATATCTAAATCCACATATGTATTCTCAATTTTACATTTTGGTTGCAGTTCCCAAGCAGGCATGGGTGCATTTCCGGCCACAATTTCCGTGCTTATACTGTTGGGAAAAACTCTTTGCTTCCGCTAGAAACTGTTGGGTTTTTGATTTGATTAAAACCCCCATACCGTTAGCCATTAGTTTGAGACAACCCCCTTTCCCACTTCATACTTTAGTTTTAATTTGTCTGTTCCCTCTTCGGCCACTTGCTGTATTTATTGTAGTTTTTCTTCTCTGCTTTGCCCTGCGCATAATTAATTGAATTTGAAATTTGTTTTAATAATTGTTATGCTTCCCTTTTTCTATGTTTTGCAGGTTTTTTGAGTTTCGTTAAGTCGTGTGTCCAAAAGTTTGACTGGCCATATCCGCCGGAAGCCCCTTAAGCGGCCAGAACAAGTGCAAAGCCCCTGGGCGCAGGTTGCTTTCAAAATGAAGGCAACAAACTGAAAAGTACTCTTGGGAAATAGACACACACGAAACGTTGAGCAAAAGTCATTAAGTGATTACCGATATGTCTGTGGGTGAGTGCGCCAAACTATTTGATAAGTTTTAATAAAACGGTTTTTCTTATAATATTTAGAGTGTTCGATCTCAAAAGGTGGGGAAAATAAGGGTCCTCTTATCAGCTCATCTGTTTCGCTTATAACTCCGGTGTTTTTTGTCCGATATGATTGTATGTACTTTTCAGAATAGATAGATATTGGGCATAGCTTGATGTATACTAAGCCACAAGGCTCTAACTTAAAAATTGTGGATCTGATGGTTTTTTAGGTCTAGGATGTCTAGAGGAGGTCTTGGTTTGTATCTTGGTATCTTGGTTTTTTGGTGATATAAGGGGGACGGTGTGGAATTTTCCAAATCTGAAACAAACTTGATCTGCGTTCAGCATAAATCTACCTTCATGCAAAAATTTGTTGCTCTATCTGTTATAGTCTCTGAGATCGACGCGTTCATACAGACAGACAGACGGACAGACGGACAGACGGACGGACGGACAGACGGACAGACGGACAGACGGACGGACGGACGGACATGGCTATATCGACTCGGCTGTTCATGCTGATCAAGACTATATATACTTTATGGGGTCGGAAATGTTTCCTTCTCCCTGTTACATACATTCGCACAACTTCATGATCCCCCTGTTCCCATTGAAAATAGGTATAAAAATCATTGGCTAGAGGAAAGGGATTCCCGTTAAAACTTACCAGAGAACTGTACCGAACCGAACCATTTTTACTTGTGGTTTACGGTTCGGCTCAGCAATTCTGAAAGGAAGCCGGTTCGGTTTGCGGTTCGGTTCACCAGCTGGAATAAGCGGATCAGTTCGGTTCCGAACCGGTTTGCATTCCTCATAAAAATTTAGCTGTTATTATTTTTACAAACCGCATGTGGTGCGGTGACAACAGAGCATTGCAATTTTTATTAAATAAAAGTTCACTTTCAGGGCTTTGCCAAATTTTCATTTTTGAGCCTGTAATAAGAGTTCATGGTTCTATATTCTACTTTTTTTCCCATTCCATAATCTGTTTCGCCAAAATTTTTGGATAATCGAAATTATATAATATCAAAAAAGTTTTGATTTAAACTTGTTTTGGTAATTGTTGTGGGCTTGGATTAGAGGAAGCTTGAGAACTAAGTAAGTAGTATCTATATATGTTATGCATAAATATTCTTTACCATTTGTGGCGCTGTTTTTCCGTTGAGATTTCTTCCGGATAGTACTCCATTGGCCCCTGATAGCCAAGAGTTTTAAGTGTTTGAATATTCGAAAAGGGGTGTAGTTCTGCTTTAGTGGGTGTCCCAACGAATGGACTGATACTCTTCTCTGTGGTTTACTTGATATTGATAGCCTCTAAAAGGTAAAATAAATGATATTTGACCTGTTTCATTTATTGTTTGCATCTTTTTACAACTGGTTAAGTAGGAATAACACTGCTCTCCCATTCCTTCTATTTTGAACTCTAAGCGATGCATGTCCAGTACACGACATAAGCATGACAATTTCGTTTACGCCTCCCGCTCGACTTCTGCTACATAACTTGACACCAAATCAAGCCTCCCTAAGTGCACCGTAGCCCACGAAACTACTGTGAAAGTGGAATGCATTACCAAAGATAGACACATTAGCAATTTCCCAGAACGCCAACGCATTTATCTTCTCAGCTTCTCGAGCTGCAACGATTAGTCCAGGGTAGCCAACTGGTGCAGCCCACTTAAAATGTCTTCGTATCGAAAAGAAACACAGTTCAACACAAACAAACAGTGGAAACAATTGGGCGTGTTCTAGGCACGCCTCATGACTTCAAGTTGGAGGCCCACCTAAAAACAGCAAAGTGGCACAGTTTCCCAGGGCCTCAAATGAAGCTGGGAAAAAAGTGCAATCCATCTGCATGCTGCTGCGTCTGCGACACTTATCCAATAGATACGCAGCCACGGGGTCATCCATCAATTTGTAGACTGACACAATAAAAATAATAACAGTCGAATGTTGGGCCACATCTAATTAGTCAGATTTTGTGGTCCCTGCTTGGCCCCGAGTCAACTTCTTTCTTATATTTTTATATTTATGTTGACTGGAACAAATCGTCCCATAGCTGATATGGGAAACGGCGCAATTAAAATACTAAAACTCAAAAACTGAAGCAAGCCCGAGGAAGGGAGAGATGGAGCGAAAAGACAGAAACCTCGACCATCCACTCTGTCCACGGTTTGCCCTGCTGCCCGCATGTTAAGATACTTTTATAAATAGTTTTGTCGCCGTTGTCTATGTAAATCGTTCATTAAATCTGCATTGAATTTCATTCATTCGCGCCTTTTAATTGCACTCAATGGATAGTTGTGCAGTTCGTTCAGTGATTAAATTTACCACATAAGTGCGATTATACTCATTCATTCAATCTTTTAGTGGAAGTGTAGAATTCAGAACTGGGTACGGAGTACAGAATCCGACAGGGGTGACCCAAAATGTCTTGTATTTGAAATGTACAGACGTTGTAAGCAGCGTCTGGTAAAAATTCATTCAGAAACTCCTGCTCTCTCTTAAGGGTAGACTTGGACTTGCAAATTGATTTGATAAACTCAGAGTCAAAGGTGGCAGCAAGTGAACCTGGGATATCAAGGGGCAGAAGATCCAGAGGATAAACTGAAAACACTGTTGAACTACCCAGTGAATCAGCACTACTGCATTGTTCATCCGAAACTAATGACTTAATAGAGTCCAAAACCAAAAGCCTTGCCAGCATTCGATGGTCTGCCTGCCTTAGAGAAGGAATGGAGAAGGTAGGGTAGGTGTCTCCCTTCCTTATCAAAACGAAATGCACCTTATCAAAACAGAGTGGCGTTGGGGTGTGGGGTTTGAGTCTCCCGTGCCCCTGCGCCAATTCTTTAAAAAAACTATTCTTGGAATCGAAACTGTTTTATTCTTGCAATCGAGAAGATCTATTCTAGGAATCGAGTCTATTTATGCTTGCATCCAAGAAGCGGTTTTCTTGGATCCAAGTCCATTTATTCGTGATATCAAGCAGACTAAAACCGAGCATTTTCGTGTCGAAAGTCCGTGCTTGATGCCAGTATTTCCAGCTTGGATCCAAGCATTTTCTGTCTTCCCATAATTTTGACATCAAAAATGCTTGACATCAATCACGATCTGTTTACGTTCTCCTCTTAGTGTACAATTTTAGAATCCATCCGTGGCACACGTCAAGTTAAAATCCACAGGCTGAGCCAGATGTGCCGCAATGACCACCTTTGCCTCATTAGGTGAAGCATTTCTAGGTGTGAACTTGGCACACGCGAGGCTTCAACAAGAGACCAGCAGCTAGATACGTAGATTTTGTCAACAAACATCGTCCACCAGCAGAGGGATATGGTCAGTTCGTCAGCTCTTAATCCACAAGAAGAAATCCAAATCAATAGAGGAAGCGAGACGCCTGGCACTGCCAGGAGAGTAGCAACACCTGTAGCCTGATGGTGAACTTCAGTACAAAAGTCTTGAGAGATTTACGCTTCACCTTGGAACCTTTAAAGTATCTTCTCAAAATGTTGGAATAACATAATTTCAATGGGGCAAGAATGAGAATGAATGAGATGCTGCTCAATTTTACTAATATTAGCGAGAACCGTCCATAAACACCTTCGAGCTTCGGGAATAAATGCTTGAGAGGGTATTCAAATGTGTCACAGAAAGCAAAAGAATGACCTGCCCCTTTATCTCACGTGGACACTGGAACCTGGAAAGAGTGCAAGGGACAATACGATTTAGATATGCTCAACCGAATCTCTTCCTTAAACTTCCAACTGGTTCTACAACTTTTCTCTTGGATAATTGTCAGATTTCTGGGTTTCATTAATACCAACGTAAAAAAATTAAATATTTTGTTTCACCCAGCCCAAAGCGGTCAATCTCATGGCTTGTGCTTGTGTGAAAAAAGGGACCTCCACTCAGAGAAAAAATAGAGAATTTCAGACTTCGATCAAGAATTTTCGAGATCAATAGTTCGATAAGAGTGAAAATTCTCGATCAAGAGCGAAATTCTTGATCCAAGAATGAATTTTTGATCCCGTTTTTCTTGATCCAAGAACTTTAATACTTGATCCAAGTACGAATCATTCTCAAATCAAGCAGAATAATTCTTGGATCAAGTGCTAAACATACTCGTGTTCAAGATTGCTCATTCTGGAATTAAGGGCATACAGCATTGTCAAAAACCGAGAATGTTCTTCCTATTATCAAGAGCTCATCAGATTCAAGAGTAAGATCGTTCACTCTTAAATCAAGAGCTTCACAGATTTCAACCATACAACAATTTAGAATCAGTTGATTATTTCCATTTTGTTTAAATTTATTTCATGGAGAACTAATTGTTAAGCCATGTTGCAAGTTTTAGCCGGCTTGAGGAATACACACCTCAAAGCAGCGTCAGTACTTGTGTGTCAACTATCAGTCGAACAGAGGTCTCTCCGTGCCAGCAATGCCATAACTGGTTGGGAGTTCCAAAGCAACATTAGTGCAAAACTCCATTACGCTCTCCGCTCGATAGCTTCCCCACACACATCTCCCATAAAATACAAAACTGTAAAAGCAGACTCAACGCTATTCTCTCATGCTTGCCCTCCTCTCTCAGTTTCTGTACCTCACTCCCCTCGCCTAAAAACACCAAGCTGAGAACGAAATTAGCTCGATTTCAAGAGCGAACGTATTATTTTTTTTCAAGAGCGTTTGTTCTTAAGTTATTCGTTCTTTTTTTTCTGGGTGTATATTTGAAAGACGAACGAAGAAAATTCTTTTTGAGAGCACGCACACACACTACCCGATGCACCACACCCAGTCACAACGATTAACTTAGTCTTTATACGACATTTGTACTTCCAACCAGATTTTTCATTCTTTTCGTACTGTTAACACCGTTTGTACTTTATTCAAGTACATAGTTCTTGATATATTGTATATATAAGTGCGCTTAAAAGGAACAAACTCTGACCTCATAAAGTATATATATTCTTAATCTTGATATCGACAAATAAGTCGATTGAGCTATGTCGGAACGGATAACTTTTTCTTGTAGCTGCGATAGGAACGTTCAGTCTTAATTGTATTAAAACTTCGGCACACACGAAGTTAGCTTTGCTTTCCAATTCCTAAGAGCGGTGCTTTGAAAGATTGGATAGTATTTCTAAGGGCTGCTGTCTCAGTGATGACTTTGAAAACCATCTACTGTGGGAACAAGGCCACGCACCAAATCGCCAAACTGTGTGAGGTTGAAAGCGACTGATTTATTGCCAAAGCAAAAAAGGGGGAACTAAGAGAAAAATGTATAAATCATTAATACTCAACCTCGTCGAGAGAAATTATTTCAGCGACAGTCTAGAGAAAGAGGAGAGAATCGATGCTCTATTCAGGCCGAGATTTGCAACTCTAAGCCTCAAAGTGAAACCTCACTGGAATAACACTTAGCAGGATAGTACTTACTCTCTGCCATACATGTGCCAAGAAAGATGCAGCTGATTTTATGGGTGTTACGTTAATATTGGAATCTGTTTTCATTATGCCATGCTGGAATAAAAATAGAAAGAAAATCGATTAATAAATAGAAATATGTGTTGTTAATGCATTACCCTTCTCTGACTCATTCAATCCAGTTGCCTCATCCGATGCCCAACGCCAACTGACGTAACTAATTAATGCTTATTTTTTTGTAGATTACATTTAGTGCGGAAGATTTCTCTCCCACCGATGCCATTAATCCGTTACATTTGGTCTTCTGAGTCACCTTTTTCCTCGGTCTTCGTCATCCCATGCAATGCATGATCAATACTTTGTGCTGGCTAAAACCAGGCGCACCTAAAATATTAATTTAATATTTTCGTAAATATTTACGCAAATTAATTTGCATTGTCTTCTTGACTTGTATTTTCTTTGTTTTGCCAGGAATTCCACAGATCGACAGCTGGCAGCGTCAGACAATAAAGAAATCTATTAACGCTGCCGTCAGACATGTGGAAAAGTGGACCAGGGGCCCCAATTGGTCTCGCTGATGATGTCGTCACAGACAGCATCGAAGCTGCCCACTTTCGTTTCGGGTTGTTTACGCAAAATTCGCATGTCATGTGCTTAATTGTGCAGCAGCAGCAGACGAGAGGAGCTGAATCAATAGCAAATGAAACGAGACAAATTGTTCCAATATCATTTTGCATTTTATGTCTCAATGTTTTTTTTTCCACGAATTACTTGGGCCACAATTTGCTGGCATAAATCAAGACAATCTCATCTGGGGGACTTCTTGTTTGCTTCTCTAAAAATATCCTAAAATGCATTAGGTGCCGCCAGACGTTCATCTGCTACAAATGAGTCTTCATAATTAAATAACATGGCCAGGGACAAGAACGTAAAAATGTTAATTATACACCTCATAATCATTTGCCCAAGGAAGAAGTGGGAGTACCTAGGAGGGCATCAGCTGAACGGAAAAACTAGGAATAGAACCAGCAGTTGATCAAGTTTCGTGAATGATATGCAACGTTGCGTATCCGTGTCGTGATTTGTTTCTGTTTGCAAGTGTGTGGGTTGGGATCCAGAACTGAGACACATTCTTAGATCCACAATGAATATTTATGCAGACAGCTTTGCGGAAATGCTCCGTGAGCTGTTCAAGACAAACATTCCATAATACCGTG
The DNA here is from genome assembly GCA_035044965.1 of Lordiphosa andalusiaca. Classification (NCBI taxonomy): domain Eukaryota; kingdom Metazoa; phylum Arthropoda; class Insecta; order Diptera; family Drosophilidae; genus Lordiphosa; species Lordiphosa andalusiaca. The sequence continues at coordinate 51,099 of JAWNNM010002706.1, forward strand.
ATGATATTCTCAATGATGTTGAAACACAAGCAGTCCATTCAAACATTCTTGATCTAAATTCTCAGACGAATCGATTTGGCAATAACGAAACACGCTGAATTTTATAAAAAGAACATACACAGAGAAAACAAAATATGTTAAAACTACATAAAAATGCAGGGTTTAAACAAGTTTTATACAACCCATAACATTTATAATGTTTTTTAAGGTGCTGCGCTTACCTTTCTCATTTCTACAACTTATAACACCTTATCTACCAGGTCTCGAGAACTTAAATTGAAAAAACGGCATCTTAGCGCATACGACGATCAAGCACTCGAGCGGCGTTGCCGCAAATCACAGTAAATAAAGAGAGGAGCGAATGTGACAACTTTCGTATAGGTTTTGTATGTGTAGCATTCAGCAATTGTTATTCTTAATCCAAACGTAAAAGTAGAAAAACCTGAAGCTATCGTGTGATTATCAGATTGCTGTATAAAAAAGTAAAAGTTATTTTTAAATAATGTGAAATTTAGAAAGGCGAACTACGCTTCGATTAGGATGCCTGTTTCTAATCTCGCAATGTTGTCAATTTGTTTTTATTTTGTTCATTGATTGGATATGGTTTAGGAGCTTTCTCTGGTAGACTGAAGGTTTCAACCATAAAAACCAACCAATTTTGGTATCACTATAGTCTTAGATGGCATCAAATTTGAAATTTTGGTAATTAATTTGATACTTAGTATATTTATTTGATACGCAGAAGTATTAATTTGAAGGAGAAACATTTACCTGAAAGTTTAAAAATAAGAAAAGTCATGCTCGTATGTTAAATTACAGAAGAACAAACCTTTTCCCAGCAATTTCTACTCATCATGGTATACTTATCAAACACAAATTCTAAAATCTTCAGCAATATACAATAATACCTTATTAAAGTGTGAACTTATTGTTTTGGTACAAGATTCCAAATAGTTTTGACCGTAGGAAAACAACAGAGAAAGAAACAAATAGCAGAATTGACTAATCGGCAAAGGGATTTATGACCATGTTCAGCTTTTGATGAATATGAATTGACATAGGAGCTACAAAATAATGGAAAACAGCATATATAATATAATATCGTTAAAGGTTGATTCAAAACTCTAATGTTTTAAAGTTTTGGAAAAATAATCATTGTTAAGGACTTAATTTTTTTTGCAAATTTTGTATTAGCTTTTCCTTCTGTTGCACCACACTTTTTCTTTTCCTAAGTTTGATTTATCCAGCCAAATAGGAAAACATATTAATGGTTAACATTAACTTAGCTCAAATTTCATATAAAGAACATTAAAACTTGAGGATTCCATGAACAAAATGATACATTTTCTTTCAACTTACACAATGGTTTTCTAAATTAGCTTAAAACAACCAACAAGCAACCTTCTGAGTCGTGAACCCGAAGCGGGTTTGAACCCCGGAGTGAATCCCTCCTGTTTTTTAAGAGGTTTGCAGCCTTGGTCATTAGAAACATTTTGTAAGAGTGCATTGAACAGAACTTCTTAAGATATTGAAGCTAAACCTGAACCTGTTTCAAAACAAAAATTTCAGTTCAGTTCAACAAGAATTATAGACATGAAACAATTTACAAGCGTCTTCTTCTGGTATCCGGATGTTTCTGGAAGATTGAGTTACAATCGGCAGAAAACTTTAATGTTAACATTTAAAAAATGTTCCGAATTATCATAAGAATTCCCACGATATTAGCCTTGGGCTGAACCAAGGTTCGAACCAAAACCTCAAAATTGTGAACCTCCGCCATTGGATTGAATTTTGGATTGAACCTGTGAACCGGAGCTCCCAAAATTTGTTTGGGTTTGCAGCCCTGATTAAAATGAAAACAAAAGCTTGATAACTAAAATTTCAAAATCATACTTGGTAGTATCAAATTGATACAAAAAAGTGTCAGTATCAATTTGACATCTTCAAAATAACTTTGTAATACTTTCGTAAATATCAACTTGATGGTATTAAAGAGAATTTAATAATAGTTACACATTGATGACACTTGATGACTACTTTTTTTGTGTGTAGCATTCTTCCAATCAAAAATGAACCTAGTGAATGATAAGCATTAAAACGCTTTATTAATATACATTGTACGGATACAAACTTCGGCTTAGAGAAGGTTTACTTTCCTCTATGTTTATACCCTTGTAAAGGTTATCATAATTTTATTTCCGACCCCATAAACAATACATATACATATTGAACTTTGTCCGTCCATCAGTCTGTCTGTTTCTACGCGAGCTAGTGCCTCAGTTTTGAAGCAATCGAGAAGAAATTTAAAAAAATATCTACTAAAATATCCGAACCGACCGGATTGGATGACTATATCTCATGGCTTCCATAGGAACATTCGGTCGGAAAACTATTTTTTGGATGAAAAACGTCTCCAAACTTTGAATTTATAAGTTTTCTATGATTTTTTATAATTTTGCTAAGTTTAATGAAAATCGGACAACTATATGGTATAGCTGCCATACGAAAATAGTCTAAAAAACTCTTAGTTTGAAAAACTTTTTTGTTTTTAATGGAAGCATTCTGCAATTTTTTATTTACTTGTTTTACATGCTTTTACCCAATTCTACAAATTGTTGTCCAAATCGGATGACTATATCATATAGCTCCCTTACAAACGATTGGTCGGAAAATGGGTCGTTGTGGGAAAAAAATAATTTTTCAAAACATTTAAGAAAAACATTGCCTAGCTTTCTCGTTCAATTAAACTTTAATTTTATGTTAATTGCATCTTCGTTCACATGCTCTCACAAAAGCATGTCGATCTCAGAGACTAGAAGAGCCGGATCAACCTAATTAATATACCCAATATCCATAATCTCATATTTTCATAAAGATATGATCGGCTATTTGTTAGCCGATATCTGTCCGTTAATAAAAATACTTTGCTTACTTTTCGGCGTTTCCTTAAGGAACAAAATGGTTGTCAATTATTTGGGATCAGCACGAGCTGTGTGCCTACATAATGTTGAAATGTTAACATATTTAATGTTATAATATGTTAATACTCTGTTAAAGGATGAGGAAGTCGGCAGGATGGACTTTAACTTACAATCTCTTTTATTTTCAACTGGCTGAAACGTGTTTTGGGTAGTTTGGAACGCATTGAAACAGTTTTAGGGACGTTTGATCTCATAAAGCAGCTCGTCCTTGAGCATTTGGAAGACAGGAGCAATAGCCAGTCAAGTGAAATCACTCTCTTCCATAATTCTAATGGGTCCGAGAACCTATTAAACCATGGCATTACATATATTTTTCTATATGCACGCACACTGAGATCTTCTTTTGGTGTCATCTCTGGGCCTAGACAACTGCGTGTCAAGTGTGTGTATCGTTGTCCCCTCTGCGGTTTCGAATTACAAGTGGCAGTCAAAGCGAAATAAATCAAATAATTCGAAAAAAAGCGATTCTAAGTGCAAAGCGTTACAAGATCAACAACATCATTATCAAGCATCACGAGAGCCAGAAAGGCACAGTGGAGCGGAGCAGACCGGGGGAACTTCACGATGGTGTAATTAATGCGCCACTGATCCTCTGGGGTATCCCAATTGACATCGCATTAACATCAACCTGTGGTTAGCTGCAATGGAAGTATATATATTATACTTGGCATACCCAGGCTCGTTGCATAACTTAGTATTGTGTTTACTCTGTCGCTTTGAATGTTTTAGAGCAACTGCGCAGAAAGATTCCCATTCCTGCACAGGGCGATAAAAATATGTACAAAAAGACACGCGCTCCACAGGGGACCAGGGAACAGGGGATGTGGCACGGGGATCATGCAGCAGGCTGCAGCCTTCCTTTTTTAGCTTCTCCTCTCTTTCACGGAAGACAACGTTGCCGTTGTCTATTTTTTGTCATGTGCTCAGTGCGCGTTTCCATTAAGAAAATAATTAAACATTCGTTATTGCCCTGAGCCCGAGGCAGACTGACTGACTGGCTGCCTCTGACTGAATGTCGGACTGCAGCCTGGAGTGAAATCTGTTGAGCAGATGTCTTGCGGCTGCTGTGTTTTAAAAGAAGCGCATTAAATGCATTTCCAAACACCTTTTCCAAATTTACTTATAAATAACATTCGGCCATGGGTTAACATTCCACATTTCGATCATGTCAACCGCAGGGACGGAACACAGCCCGAATGTGATCATAAACCCAAGATCATAAAAGTGTTTGTATGATTCTTGTGATTGCCCTTTTGACACCCCCGACAACAGCGGGAGTAGTAGCAGGTAGTAAAAATCATCTTCGCACTTCACACAACTCACCTTTGATTGCTTTCACTTCCTGATCACATCCAAGAGAGATCTTTGTTTTGGTAATTTCTTTTTGGCATTTCCGTTGTCTTTCAATATGGACAGCACGTTCCCGAATCGTTTGAATTTTTAATTACTAATCCTTGGGCACATCCTCCTTTTCGCAAGTTGTTTTCCTTTGTCTCTCGAGTGGCCACTCGTCTCAGTTTTCAGGGCACTCCACTTCCGTTTGGTGCCGCGTGGGCGGAACTCTAACAAAATTTTATTGATTTTTTCTTAACTAAAATAACACTTTGGAACATCAACTCTAATGAGTTTTAAAGCCGGCCACTAAGTCAGCCCTTTCATTTATGCTTTTTTGCTGTACAAATATCTCCGAAATGTCCAGAATATCGAGTCATGTTTTGTGTGGTCTTGGATTTGATGGAAATTATGATAAATGTTTAATAAAACTCAACCAAATGCATTCTGTAAACATTTCCGAGGAACGAGTTGAGCACCTGCAACAACCAGGCATGAATATTTTCATATTAAGTTTTGTTTAGAAATATCTGAATAACAATAATCATAATGCGTTCTCCCTCTCTGTCTGCTGGCTGCCAAACTTCCGGGCAAACGCCCCCTCCTAGAATGCGTGCCCCTTCCTTTGGGGTTAAATCATAAAAAGACGAAAATAATAAACAAAAATTTTCAATTGAACGTGAAGGAAAACTCGTAGCGCGCATAAAATGACTCAAAATGCCCCGAGGGAGAAATGAAAAAGAAACATTTTGGACTACGCAGAATTCAAATGAAAATAACTGAGTAAATAGGAGCACACGCCCGTAAGAGAACACAATTAAGACATAAATAAAGCATTGCACCCAGTATTCCTGCAAACAAATGTTGCAAGCCTCTCGCATAAATATACAACCGAGTAGCAAGTCAACTTGGAGGAGGAGTGGGTGCCAGTGGGAAAGGTCTTGTCAGGCAATCGATAGATATTAATACAACTGCTGGCAAACAAATTTATCACATCACATATTCACAATTACGCATTCCCATTTTCTATTGCTTGGCAAAATACCAGGTTTTTCATAAGTGATAAGTAGGTTGTGTCAATGCTGGATATGGCAATCCAAGTAGGGGATTTGTTACCTTAAAAAGTGGCTTTTGTTATATAAGAATATCAGTAGTTATTGAAGAATGGAAATACAACGGAAGCTTAAGTGAAAGTATTGCCCGACTTCGATTTTGATAATCTCCACTTTTACCTATTACATATTAACTTTAGTTTATAAATACGGGTGTGGCACAGCGGGTAGTGTGTGCCTGCTATGCTAAAGGTCGTGGGTTAAGTCCCGCCTCGGGACCTCTGATATAAAAGTTGTGTCTTTAAAAAGCTTTAACTCCCGGTCAGCTTCACTAGCTATAAAGTAATAAATTGCCATGAAAATGATTCTCATACTTTGCCGCTCGGCCCAAAACTGTCGGTGGTAAAATTAAAAGCACACAAGCCGAGAGATTGAGAGAAGATCGAATTGCCCATTTTAATCTGTGCCTATTATTTTATACCCTTGCAAGAGCTCATTTCGAAACATTAGTTTCGACCCACGTTTGCAAAATTTGCTTAGGATTTTAAATTTTGGCAGTAGTTTCCTTTCAGGAGCTCCTACTCCCCACCCCAAGATGGCTTAAAGATTAAATGGGATTAAATAACAAGAAATGTGAAAGGAAATCAAAATTTGGTTGCTCCTAGATGTTCCTACAAACAGATGAACGCACGGAGAGACGGACAGAGGCATGTCGACTCGGCTGTTGATGCAGATCAAGCATACTGTATACTTTATGGGGTCGGAGATGCTTACTTCTGCCTGTTACATACACTTCAACGACTTTAGTATTTTAGTATTTTTCGATACCGATACGCGTATCTTGGTTCATTTTGTGTACTGAATTTGAAAATGATTTTTATACTCTGTACCGTAGGTACATAGAGTATTATAAGTTTGTGCAAAAGTATGTAACATCCAGAAGGAAGCATCTCCGACCCCATAAAGTATATATATTCTTGATCAGCATCAACAGCCGAGTCGATATAGCCATGTCCGTCTGTCCGTCTGTCTGTCCGTATGAACGCACAGATCTCAGAGATGGTAAGAGATAGAGGTTTGACATGTATGGGACATATGCTTCTAGTGTCTGCAGGCAGATCAAGTTTATTTTCAATTTTGGCCACGCCCCCTCCCGCCCCCGCAATTTAGAATCTCCCACATATCTCCCACAGTTTTGAAGATAGATGGCTTGTTCCTTCTGGACATATTTAGTTATTAGGATAACTTATCGATCCGCCAAAAGAATGAAGAAGATCGGATGAACGGTTTTCGAGTTATGATCAAAAGAAAAAATTTCTTGGTACAGAGTATGTTATAGTCGGGCTTGACCGACTTTCTTTCTTGTTTTTTTTATGAAATAACTAAAAAATATGTAAAAACTTAAGTTCGACAACTATTATGCAATTTCCCTGTTAACACGAAGTTTCTTTTAAAGTCTTTGTCCCAAAATGTAGCACTTCGTTCGATGTATATATTTTTTTTTCTGATACCTGCTCTGCGATCAATCCTTCTGCTGAACACGGCCTTTTTTTAAGTATTAAGCATACTGGCAGCAGGGAACACGCTCTCGCTAGTGTCCGAAGATGTTGGCACATGTTAAACTTGTCTAGCCAGTTGTTGTATTAGATTTATGTTTTTCCGATTTTTCCAAAACATAATAATTGAAATATTTGTATTGTATTCAATGTTCTTCAAGGGGTGACATGCAATTTGTACTTTATTTTCTTAGGGCCCTTTTCGGGCTAGAACATTTAATTTTTTGATTTTTTTCGTAGTTTTTTACGCACAAAATATTATTCCAAAAGAATCTTTCAAAGAGTTTTAGCGAAACCCCACAATTTAAAAAAAAAAAAAAACGTATCTCCCACAATTTAAAAGATAGAAAGGCATACCTTCTGGACATATTTAGAAATCAGTATTATTTATCGACCCGCCGAATGGTGAAGATCGGATGAACGGTAATCGAATTTTAGGTAAAACAAATATTTATGCTGGGCAGCATCGGATGGAACAGAGATGGGCAGCACTTTACACACGTCACCATTTTGTGTGTTAACTACAAGCTTGGGGTGGTACAGAGTTTATGTTAAGTATGTAATAGTCGACCGACTTACATGTTTTTTCCACAAGCAGTAATTTTTGTCAAACAATTTTATAAAACTTTTGATTAGTGATCCTGTATGATTTTGAAAAATAATAAAGATTAAAATACAAATAGAAGTTAAATTTAAGCGTCTTCTCAAAAAAATTCTTAAAAATTGTAGTTATATGTAGGACTTGATTAGGCTTTGGTGAACTATCTGTGAAGTTAGATAAACTGTAATCCACACTAGACAACTCTGGTCTCAATGTCATCTTGTCAATAATTTCACTGTTGTTAACTTCTAACATTCCTAGTATTATGCAATGGACCTCATTGCGAGTTTCCTCAGGCAAGAAAATCAATTACATAAAAGGTGGATTCAATGTAAATTTTCTAACAATATACAGCGAAAATAGGCGAGACATCGCACCTAAAAGGCGGTGATCTTTAATTGGATTCCCAGCCATTTCTATGCATTGCAAAACTCTGGAAAAAAATTATTAAATCACTTGCAAGGGTATAACATGTAATATAGTCGCTTAAGTCAGGTTGCATAATGCTCAGTGCCTGCAAAATTTAGCGGAAGTGATCTTTATCTTATTCATAACTTGACTATCGCCCATCCGGTCTGAAGCAATCCTGTGGTGTAAATATGTCTAAAAGTAAGGAACCATCCATCTACATAACTGTGGGACATGTGGGATGGAATATTATAGGAGGTATAGCAGCGGGTATAAATGCTCAAAAATTTTGATAGTTTCCATAAAATCACACTTTAATGCTTTCGAATTTATGTCAAACCCACTTAAAACACATTGATGTACTTCTTGCTGTACTCTATTGGTTGGTATTACCTCTGCCATTGGTAAGTCTACCAACATATTCACTTCATTTCATATAAAAGATGCGAATCGAGCTAAATGTAGACAAAGCAGGAACAAAATAATATGTCTAATATGCCTTAAACCTTCTTGTTATCAGGCTTTTCCGATGCTCATACCAATATAGCTGACCATCCGGCAGCTACGGGTAACCATTGGACTGGCTGATCCGCACAGCACAACTAGATACCAAAAGTCCGGCCGATTCTCACATAGCTCGCAAATGGCCAGACTAATCGAGCTATTTCTCCATCTCTTGGCTTGTGGGACTCACAGTTTAAAGCCGAATCCGTAGGCCAAAGTTGGATAAGCTTTCGTGCCTAAACAGGGGTATGCCGTATGTTTAGTTACCTTTTTCCGACCTCCCGGCAGTAGCTTCCTGATTTATTGACATCCCACAAATAAACTGGAAACGGGCGGCTGCCTTGTTCAAGAACCGACCGGCATTCTCCCTCCGGGCGTCGACCTCTTCCGCATTACAAATCAAAGATTTCAGTTAAAATAGAATTACACCCGCTCTACGTTTACCAACAAGTAACATTACATCATTAAAATCTTTTGATGCTAGTTTTCATTTTGGAATCCTACCACTGATATCTACCTTTACTTTTTTCCAACATTTTTTCCCCACACGTTTAGTTTATTGTGTGATCTTCTTAAGATGAATCACCATTGCACTGCACGCCAAACTGACCTTACAGAACAACAGTCTCGAGAGAGCACCATCAAAATAATTAACCTGTCAACGCCATAGAACAATCAGCGAGTACAGCAAATGGCGCCCTCGAAGAAATTTAGTGGCCGTAGAAGGGGTAGAAATTGCTGTCGTTGCTCCACTTTATTCTAACTAGGCGAGGCGAGGTTAGGTAGGCAGTTGTGTGCCTACAGATTTACGACAGACCCGAACCCAATTGCAATCCTCAGCGCAGTGTACCACGTGGAGCGTAGAGGCGAAGACACCAACTTGACATTTATGTGCAGGCAAATGCATTTCCACAAGTACGAGTGCATTTCAAGATCATTTGAGTCCACACACACACACACACACACACTTGCCCCTGGAGAGGCACACTCAAAAGATCAACCCTCGCTCGACGACTCTTGTTGCTGCTCCTCCATTTATGGACTACGAAATGTGCAATTTCTCTGAGGCCGCGACTGACTTTTTACGAGTTTTCCATAGGTCCCGAATGTGCACTGCATCTGTCTTGGCCCAGTCCCAGTCCACTTAGGAATTCCGCAGACAGACCACATGGAGTCGCTCTGGAGTCACTTTTTTGCCACTTCAGTTTTTAGTCTTTGGCAAAAGTGAGAATGTGTTCGCTTAATTGTCCTCAGCGTACGAGTAGGAGCGCGGACCGCTTTCAGAATGTGCTGGAAAATGTTTAATATACATACCTCAGATGTTGGCCTTTGATGCTTCCCAACAGTTCCTGCATTTCCCTTAATGTGTCGTTTTTGTTGATGGTTTTTATTATGGTTTTCTATTTTGGTCCGGACCTCGGGCATTGATGACAATTTATGATTGTTTACAACCAGAGGCAGGGCACCATGGCGAATTTTTGTTGGACAATAGGAATCGGAATGGAAGATGGACAGTAGATGAAACTCCGTTTGAAGCGGGTTTCATTGTGAAGGCGAGTGGATGGCTCTAGTTAAATGAGCTATTGTTGTTAATTGACTTCGGTAATGTTAAGGATACTAAGAAGGTGTGAATATGATTATAGTGTATTTTAGGATATAAACTTAAATTACTTCTTACGCTTATACTTGATCATTTTACATATGTTATTAACACTGCCTTTATCACGTCCACCTTTCCAAATATGCGGAAGTTATCAAAAATATTACCGATCCCAACGTCAACTAGTGAATCTAGTCCAATATCGATCTTATCATACTTATCGAAAGTTTGCCAGCACTTAATGGCAAATCAAATTCAGCAATTCCTAACAATAATCTCCAAAATAAATGATAGCAATTCTGGTTTTTGGAAAAACAGAAGCTGTACGACAGCAATTCCAAATATATCGGACGATATAAAAGGTCGTATGGATGATGGTCAAGTAACTTTCCCAAGTCTGCTTAGGTGTGTTAGGTGTTATTTAACTTTTCGTCCACAGCAGCTAAACTTATTGAATCCTAACTAAGCAATATACAACAAGCTATAGATGCAGGTTCGAGCACCTCCGACTACGAGAGGTGTGCCCCAAGGGTTTGTTCTTGGGCCTTTTCTGTTCTTTGTGTATGTTATTGACCTAATCAATGTTTTGTCTCTCTTTAATATACATATGTACGTTGATGATGTTCAGATGGATGTAAGTTCTTCACTAAGTCAGCTTAATGAGTGTGTTTGTATATGTTATGATGAACTCTCAAAGGTTAATCATTGGGATAGAGAAAATGGTTTGGGACTTAGTCCGCTTAAGTCCGAAATGCTTAGTTCTTTACAGAAAGGGTTTCGAGATGTGCTACAGCTGCCCAAACTATGTGTTGATGAAGCTATCAACCTGGGTATCCACTTCTACAAATCATTATCATGGAATGACCACATCAATAGAGCAACTGGAAGTTAGTACGGATTACTAAGACAGCCCTCTTTATGGCAAAAGTTGATTTGACGCTTTTAATTCTATAGTTCGTTATAAATTCCATTGAAGTAAGAATGGGCACATAACCTTTTTTGCAAATAAAATATTTGACCTTTGTTTTATCGAATGGATAAAGCACAGGGCCAGAGAACCAATTTACCTATGTGAAAACTTAACTCGAAAGTTTTCAAAAAGTAACAAGGTCGCTGCAGTCGAGTTTCCCGACTACAAAATACCCTGTTCATTTGTTTTTTGAGTTTTGAAGATGCATGTAACCGGCATTTGTAACAGCTATTAAATTGTCATCCTGAATGTGGGCAACATTATTTTGACCTTTAAGCGCCCTTATCAGCTGTATTGTTTCGCATATAACTCCGGTGATTTTTGTCCGATCTGATTGTACTTTTCAGAATAGACTTAAAACAATTTAAAACTCTTTTTGAATATTTATTTTAAATATTTCATATTTAATATGGCCGATTGGTGCTAAATTAGACTTAAACTGAGTTGTTCAATTTGTATTTTTTAATTGAAGCAACTCTAGGAGCTATCGATTGAGGTATCGATATCAAAAGTTAACGTGGAATTCAAAACAGCCCGGTCTAGTCATCGCCGCTCGGTTTTGTTTTTCATGCAACATTTTATAGATGTTATAAAAAAAAAACAAGAAAGAAAGTCGGTCAGGCCCGACTATAGCATACTCTGTACCAACGAAATTATACGCTCAGCATATATTTTGATGCTTCAGTAGCAGCTGAAAGCAGCGCTGCTTCTGCGCTGCAGCAGCGAACAGTCTTTTGATCATAACTTGAAAACTGTTCATCCAATCTTTACCATTCCTTTGACTGATCGATAAGTTATCTTTATTACTAAATATATCGAGAAGAAACAACCCACCTATCTTAAAAACTGTAGGAGATATGACGTTTTTTCTAAATTGCGGGGGCGGAAGGGGGCGTGGCCAAAATTGAAAATAAACTTGATCTGCCTGCAGACATTAAAAGCATATGTCCCATACATGTCAAACCTCTATCTCTTACCATCTCTGAGATCTGTGCGTTCATACGGCCAGACAGACGGACATGACTCGGCTGTTGATGCTGATCAAGAATATATTATATATACTTTATAGGGTCAGAGATGCTTCCTTTACTTTTGCACAAACTTATAATACTGTGTACCTACGGTACAGAGTATAAAAACTAAATTACCTAAACTACCACTTTTGCCCTTATCCTAACCAGATAGAGCCAAGTTAGTTGTGTTAATGTTCAGTCAAAAGGTTTGAAGGCAAAGGCCACCTTTTTCCTCATTTTCGTTTTCACTTATGTTGGTTAATCTAGCAATTGGAAATTTCTCCTGAGAAATGGTGGGAATTTTGAAAACAATTCTAAGGGGCAACAAAATAAACATGTTTCTGTTCTCAGGGTCTGGGGAATATGAAAAATAATCCTCATAAACGTTTCCTTCAGCAAATGACAAGCGAACATGGAAATCATGGGCCACGCAGCAATCGGCAGACAAATTCAAACTTTGACACTGATAAGACACGAGGAATACTAAACTGAGAGTTCACCATTGTCCAATACTCCTTGCCCATCGGAACTCATCAAATATGCGCGACGAGCACAAGACAAAACGTACGTAGGCCGACTGGGATGAGGGAAGGGATGGGATGGGATGGGATGGGATGGCATGGGTTGGGAATGGGAATGGGAATCGAAATGCATGGTGGATGGATATTTTGATCATGCGAAAAGCGCACGCAAAAGAAAACACGCGCAGGTACAACCGCAAGAACAACAACTGCAGCGGCAGCAGCAGCAGCAGCAACAACATTGCTGGAAAAGTGTGTTTGCCCTGCGGAGAGTAGTTTTCCCTTGTGCGCTTGTGAGTGGGTGCAATATGGCAACCATATTTAAACACTGATCCCGCATGCACGCATGGTGTGCGAGGGAGAGCAAAGTGTTTTTATGCTGCTCTTCGGCTCTGCCTCGCACGTTGATGGAATTGAAGAAGCGGCTTGCGCATGGGCATGGAAAGTAAAATCGAAAACCAAATTGCCGGAGGGATTCTCTATGCCGACGCGCTGCAGAGGCAGCGGCCGGGGCCGTTGCGACGCAGCCAACTCAAGTGTTTTGTTCTCGTTGAAGTTTTAGAATTTATTCCGTTTCGGGATGTCAATGCAGACGCACGCACTGCACGCGAAGTGACCGTTACAGTTTGAAAACCGAATGTATTTGGCGCGCCTTCTGACATTTTGTCCAACCATTCGTGCAGTGAACGTAAATCAAACAGTTTTTGGCGTGTTTCTTGTTTATTTGTTGGAGGGACTTTGGCGCGTGCGCAGCCGCTGTTAGTGAAAGTGCAAAAATGCAGCACACAAAACAAAGTTATAAATTGTGAAGAGACATTGGGAAAGTTATTGTCTGCACATTGGCGGCGAGCCAAACGATATTTTGATTCTTTCGCATAAACAATATTAATAAAAACGAAAGGAAAATGTTTGTCACTGTGGATAATACCAACTCATTCTTCTCAGGTAAACAAATATGAGGATTTTAGAGACATTAACTTATAAAATCAATTTAAATCAAACTACTTATTTGAAAAGTCTACATTTAACTCACAAAAAGAGTTCGAACAAGAATTCAAAATATAATATTTTGATCTTACTAAAAAATCTGCCCTTTAGTTTTACTAGGGGAAAAGCTCTCTACACAATTTTGGATAGATCATTGTACAGAATATGTCTTGATTCATCAACAATCTGACAACTATAGCTGGCATTGTAGCTCCCATTTTCTCCCATTTGAATGTCACATGTCCTCTCTCCTTCCCACAGATAATCCCTATTATTTCTGCAATGATGCCAAATCGCCTCGCACGCCGGACTCCCAAACGTCCAGCAAGGGCTTCTCGATCTTCAAGCGCCGCAACTCCAAGGGCGGCAGCAGTCCGCGACCCTTGGTCGTGGCCAATCCAGAACAGATGCGCCTTATAACATCAGCAAATCTGGATACCACGGCCACCATGGCATTTGGCAGTCCGCGGGGTAGCTTCAACTCCCTGGGCGGCTTCTCGCAAGTAAGTCAATCGACAAATTTCTAATTTATCTGCAAATCTTCAACTTCCTGTAACACCCTCTTCCGCATCCCATCATCTCCACCTCCCAGCAATCGTTTGAACTGCAACCGCTGATGTATCGCCAGCGCTCGTCCAATTCACACTCGGAATCGTTTCGCGAACGCCTCGGCTCCTGCAATGAAACCCATAGCTCCCAATGCCCCGGAGGCGGTGGCAATGAGCACGACGAGGTCTTTAATCCGCTGACATCGCCGGCAAGGTGAGTGATCTGGGGCGTTGACAGGATGTGTTTGCTGGCTGCTGCAGCTGTTGACAGCTTGCCTCCCCTCGATTGAGTGTGCTAATCGAGTGCGCCTGCTTGGCCTTCTGCCTTCGTTCTTCTTTTCGCAGCAAATCCCAACGCCATCACACACTGCCAAGTGGCGGAGCGCGTCGCCACTCATTTGGCAACTGGGCACAGCAGGGACAGGCGCAGGGTGAGCGTCGTCAGCATAACACATCATCGATTGGCCTGGGCTCACCGGATGAGGTGCCCAGCATGATGGCTCCACGTCCGCCCATACTTTCGCCAAACAAATTTCGAGGCATGTCGCATCGTAGAAGAGGTGAGTGGGAAAGTTTTTATTCAGTTCATCTACTCATCTCCAGGCCACTGGCATTCAAAATGTGCTGCAATTAGTTTATTGAAACAAGAGCCCCGTGACTTGATATACCAAAGAAAATCGCTATTTTCGGAAAAGAAATACAAGATCGTACGCAAAACAGCTGAGTTATACACGACGGCGACGTGTCAGCTCACTGCGCCATTGCACATAGGTGTGAAAACCTGTACTCGTCTGTGCGATTGTTGAGTTGATTTGAATTGTGCTCTTTTGAGCAACAGCTAGAACATTTTTTTAAAAAACAATTGAGAAAAAATTTGGTTTTTATTTGGAGTTCTGGCTCACTTATTTTCTAAACTGGTTCTTTCTCTCTGTGCTTAACAGCAGTTTTGGAAAACATACAGGCCTAAGGAACTCGAGCTGTAATAAGTAAACTAACCTATAGAATCTTAAGTTAATTCATCAGCCATTCTCTAAATTGGTTTTTTGCTAATTTAATGCGAATTTAAAACGGCCTAGAACCAGATTTGGTCTTTAAATCGTACAGGGTACATTTACAGCTCGTCTTGCCTGTATAGTCCGGATCACCCAGAGTTTTGGTATGGCTCTAACAATAGCTCAGCTCTACTGAGCTTGAAAGATACGGAAGGATGTTGTTGTTAGTGGCCTACCCCTCGAGATTGTTGCTCACGATTGTCTGATGACCTGGTGGTTGTCAAACAGCTCTGCTGACTTTTACAGAAATAAATTAATGAGTGCAATTTAGAAAGGTTCCAAAAGTTCATTTTATTTAAAATACTAACTGCCGATTTAACATCATTGCAATATCTGTGACATAAACAAACAAATTCCTAATTTATCTGACACATATTTAACATATGGGAGATAAGAAATTGGCCTTATACCAAGGTAATCGAATGAATTTTTTTCGGCATCGAAGAAAGCTTCCTTTTTCAGTTTAGGATCAGCGTTGAATAACAATAAGTTAAGACAAACTGTTTTATATATCCTATCCCATCTTTTGGAATGCGTACTACGTAATTTTCCAAAACTTCTTAAAACCTGAGGTTGAGATGTTGATAGTCACTGCGGCGGTGGGAGATCTAAGAGGTCGTCTTATTTATATTTTCCTATAAAGACTCGAAATCTTAAAGAAATCATGTTGGTCTTATATTAAAAATTCTAGAAAATCTTCAAAAGGCAATTAAAATTCCATGTATAATAAACTTTGATTTATAGATTCTTAGGTTCACGCTTAAAAAATTTAAGATGTTATTCTCGCGATTTGAAAGCATTTTTTTTAATCACAATATTATTGTAATCAAATTTATAGTCTTCAGAGTTAGAATAAACAAATTTGTATTCTTGATTAGCAAGACTGAGCTGAATTGATACTGACGGACTATGTTTCTATGCTATCTCCCCCATTAGTTCGTTTTTTTTTTATCTCTAAGTCATCTGGTACAAAAAATCAGCACATTTATTGGAATCGATCGGATCGACTTAGCATATAGACACCATAGGAGCGATCGTTCGAAAAACTAGTTCTAGCAAGAAAAACTTCATGCTTTCCATTGAATCGTCTCCAAACTTTCTATTTATTAGTTGGCTCTACTTTCACATTATTCTATTGAGTTTGGTGAAAGTGGAACTGTATGTATATAGCTGTCATAGAAAAAATTAGTTCTGATAAATAGTCTTAGATCCGATTTCACATCTTCTTCATGGCTGCTATGTATCGGATAAACATAGATTCTGCTCTGCTATTTGTGGGTTTATGTGACAGATAGCTCTATATGGAAGATTAGATATCGGCCCTTAGTAAGAAAAACTTTTTTCTATTAATTGCTAACAATCTGTTTTTTTTCCCATACTTATAGGGTTATTCTGCTATCTGCTGATGATCTTACAACTGTTCGATCTATTAAATCTTTAAGTGACAATCTCGTTTTCAAACGATCCATAGATAGGGTCGGGTCATTGAGTGCACACAACTAACTTCCACTGAATTCATGCAAAATATTATATATAGCAAATACGTTAAACAAATTACGACCTCTTATTCATTTGCTAATCAAATTTTATCAAGCCAATCTCAGGCCATTGATTTTTGAGGGAATTCGACATACAAATTTTGCCTAGAGCCTTTTCTAAGTTTGACTTTGTCAAGCACAATGCCAGCAAATTTTAGGACCATTCTCAACAGAAAGAGAATTTACTCTGCATTTGTGCGTTTCCAGTTGGAGTATGCTTCAGATAGAAAGGATGCAGCTCAACAGTGCTGATCCTTTTCCGCTATATGTTGGCAGGTGAGCCCTACTGCTTCTCTCAATCCTAAAAAATAGCAGAACTATTGCATCATTACTATTTCTAAACGACTTTGTCTTAGGTTGCATTGAATGATCCATCTTGTGAGCTAAGAAATGCTTTAAAGCAGGGGTGCCCAACAGCTTCTTATGAGTGCGTTTTTACTCACACAATCAAGAAACCAAAATCAGAAACCACAACTACCACAGGAAAACGAAAGAGAATCCCGATTACTGACGGTTGTGTGTGTGTGCTTGTGGCTGTCTGTTACAGCGCTGTGGGCACGTATTGTTGTTGCCTGTAATTTAGCAAGAGCAGCCAGCCTATGCCTATGCATCAGCCCCTATGCGCATGGCTGAGGCGTTCGCGCATAACAACAACATTAGCGCTTGAAGCGTATAAAGCATGGGCATCGCTGCTATAAAGTATCAATTAGAAATCTTAGAAAATTCTCCTTCCAACACTTTTTCCTTTAAATTTTATGAACCAAATATTCCCTTCGTGAACCTATTTGTAGAGTCCTTGAATATTTGAACTACTTGACCATTTGCTTTTGCTTTTGCTACTTAACTTCAAAAAATTGATGATCAAAGTGTACTTACTGTATTTTTAATGTACTGTGCTGTACTTATCCTCATTTAGGCATTCAATTTAACTTCTCTTTACAATCGAGGTACAATTAGTTGGTCTTAAAGTAGTGTGGCCATGTATGTAGCGAGATACGCATTTTGATTTTGTCCCTTGAAAGTAGTTTCCTATCCAGAAAAGTTGAGACTTACTTTTCGGGCTTCTTCAAAAATTCTCGTCTTTTGGTTTAGTCCATTAAGTGTCCACTAAGCAAATATCTATTCTGACAACTGATTTAATTGATGTCTTCTATTTTACCCTACAATATGCATAACATTGACAAAGACAAAGTGTTTGGCACATGCAAATGCACTCCCTGCCCTCATTTTGCGTTCGCATTTTTGCACTTTGGCGGCTGTCATTCCCATTCCCACCTCCCGTCCTCAATACTGGCTGTTGTACATCACGTTTGCATATTAAGCGTTTGCTCCTCTGTTTTGCTTGTGTGCCTGGCAGGCGCCATGGATCTGAATTCTCTTGCCTCCCGCTTCATCAACGCTTCAAGCCACTTTTGCATTTAACAACATTTAAATGTTTACGCAAGTGATAATTGTAATCGCTTGTTGTTGTCGCCAGTGTGTCGTCCGTGCATTTGACTTTTGTTTTTGTTGTGTTTGTTCTGCGGCGTAATGAGGCAACGCACGCCTTCTTAACTGACATTTGTGGCTGAGTTGACATTGACAGTCAGCACCGCCGCCGCATCATGATATATGCCACTGAAATGGGGAGCTGCATGACTGATCATAGCCAAAGCATAGGGCACCAGAAACAGTGAGCAGTCACGCGTTGTTATGGTTTATGATCCGTTGGGGGCTTCCTTTTAGTGATTTTTAATGTATTTCGTATTATTACTATAAAATTTTATATTATTATTTTACGTTTTGAATGAATTTTGGTTCGGAGTGGTTCGCAGCACTAAAGTATACTAAAAGACATTGGAGCCACAAATACCATTGGTTTTTAGTAGTAATTAGCAGTAAAAAACGAGAAAGCTAAGCAAACTGCCGAAGTTTTTATACCCTTGCAAGTGCTCGCTTAAATATTTTCAAATAAAATATTCTTTTTTCCATTTTCCGACTGATCGTTCGTATGGGAGCTATATGATATAGTCATCCGATTTTGACATAAATTTTTAAAATTATGTAAAATCATGTGAAACAAACAAATACTTAATTGCAGGATGCTACTATTAAAAACAAAAAGTTTTTCTAACTAAGACTGTTTTTCAGATCTATCTTTTGTATGGCAGCTATACCATATAGTTGTCCGATTTTAGTAAAACTCGGTAGAAGTACAAAAAACATAGAAAACCTACGGGTACAAAGTTTGAAGACGTTTCCATTGAAAAGAAAAAAGTTTACTAGTTCTCCGAACGATTGTTCCTATGGGAGCTATGAGATATGGTCATCCGATCCGGTCAGTTCCGACATATTAGTAGTGTGCAGCAAAAAGAAGACTCTGTGCAACGTTTCAGCTCGATAGCTTTAAAACTGAGAGACTAGATTGCGTAGAAACAGACAGACGGACGGGCAAAGCTCAATCGACTCAGCTCGTCACCCTGATCAAGAATATATATGGTTTATGGGGTCGGAAATGAATATTTCTATACGTTGCTAACTTCTAGGCAAAATTATAATACCCTTTGCAAGGGTATAAACATTGTAAACTCCGTTCTGCAAGATAAGTTTAAAGGTGGCAAAAATAAGCACCAATCATACTTCCCATTAGAGATGGTTTATGAAAGTTTACAAAAACGTTTCTATAAACGTGTAGAAATTATCAAGACAGAGAATTCCAGAAGCTTTGGAAATCTTTGAGAGTTTTAGTGATGTATTATTGAATACTTTTTGTAACAAGTTTCCCATTTGTCTCCAGTACATTCCATTTCATTCCTTTCCTTTACTTATCAAAAATTAATTTCATTATGTGTGACATACTTTTCGCTCTATTCCGCCCCAAATTTCTATATCCATATAGCTGTCACTTTGTCCCAGTCCATATCCAACTGGGCAATTCCACTTTATCCACACAATTGAGCACACAGCAGCGGGACAAGTGATTAACCCACAACACCCACAAAATACTTGAATATTAACACCTTAAATTTAAGGCAAAACTTTCAGTGGTTCGCCATATTTGTGGATGCATTTGACCTGACTGATTTATAATATTCGTTTTTTTTCCATTTGCCAGCAACCAAAGTGGCATATGCTAATGAGACCAACATGGGCACGAGAGTGGCTGTGTGTGGTTGTGCGAGTGTGCGTGTGTGTGGGGGACACACATTTCCGCTTTTTCAATAACAGCAACCATAACAATTGCAATTGCAGTTTGTTGTTATTATGCTGCCAACATGGCGGACGGCGAGGCGAGGGGCGGCCAGGCTTTGGATGGGTGTGGCCACATGACAAGCATAAATTGAAAAACGGCAATTTTCCAAACGGAACTTTGCATAATTGATGGCAGGCTGGCTGTGTCGATGGCACGGAAGCATAAAAGGGAACTCCTCCACTTGACCAAAGTGTTTTGCATATGGCGCGTGCCAGTCAAGCGATTGGCCAAATTTGGCCTCCCCCATCCACTTGGTATTCACAAATTGGCAGCACAAACTGTGAATACATCAAAGCACCACAAAAATGGTTGTTTACTTTGCCAGCTACTCCATCAGGGGGAAGTCTATTAAAACTCTTTTGTATATGGCAATATGCCATTTATCAATTTTTACACAGCTTTAATTGCGCTGCCAGCGTTGGTGGGGCGGCGGAATGCGGCAGGTGATTTGGGGTCAAACGTCAGAGGGAAACGCAATCCGAAACAGACTTCGCCTGCCTGCCTGCCTGCACTTGTTTATGCGTGTGCCGCTCCCCTCCCATTTGGCATGCGCTGTCTTCTGGCTTCTGTTTTCAATTCTGCGGAACATCTGCTCAGTAAGAACTCTCCTTCCACTGTGGGTTCAATACACTTCTAGGCTATCTGGAGTCACTGGTCGCCGTCTTACTGCTTTAAGTTTCTGCATATCAATCAATCAACAAATCCTATTTAGGGACCAAAGCTAAAGTTTGTTCATGCTGTGGTTTGGTGGTTAGCAAACACTTGTTGCATTCATAAATAATTTTTTTTTGGTGATTTAATTAACATAATTTTGGGTAGAATAATCTGTACATTAAACAACACAAAGAATGCTTAAATTTTGTTCACGTTCCATTTGAGGTTTCCTTGTCTCTGGTTGATGGCTTAAGACGTATGAAAAACATTTTCAAGCAGGACTTGATTTAAGATATAAGAATATGATTTTAATAATAAACAGTCATAAATTTTAGTGAAGGAAGAGAGATGACTACAGCCTATGCGCTACATAGGAGCACAATACAACCAGGTCTTACCCAAGGGGTCTATTGCATCGCTTGAATGGAGCAAACCTTTAAATTAGAGTAAAAATATCGATGAAGCAAAACTGTAAAATACTGTTTATCCGCAGAAGTGTTGTATTTGGGCAATTTTCTTTGATTCACGGCTCGACTATTCTTGCTCCGTTCCATACCAATTCAAGCCTGTTAACTATACATCTATGGTATCTATGACGTTTTAAGTAATTGATGGTAAAATCAAAAAAAAAAAGGCAACCGGATATAATTTGTTAGTGATGCAAACCGGTTCTTAAACGAACTGGGGCAAACCGCTCCGAACAACTTTTTCATGCCAGCAAACCGAACGGACGAACCGAACCAGCTTATGTTTTAAAATGCTGAACAGAACCTAAAAACGCAAAAGAAATCGGTTCCGTTAAGTTCTGTAAATTTAGGAAATTGGATGTGAAAACTTAACTATACTTAAATTATTTCAAAGTCAGGGACAGCAATCTGTCGGCTTTAAAATTGCAGTTCGAATTCCTCTTTAACGACTTTAAGTTTTCGAATAATTGCTAGTAGGTCAAACAATTCCAATTGGAGTTTACAATTCTCAACTACTTAGATTGATCCACTGAAACGAACCGAAGCCGGTGCTTTTAAAACTCATTGAATCAATGAATAGGGAATTACCAATGTTTGCATTCCTGGAATTTAATACTGTTTTGCACTTAAAATGTTAAGTAACTTATATTCTGGTAACTACACTCAAAGAAAAAATCAAGAAGATCTTGCTTGATATTAAGAAGATTTGATGTAAAAAGTACAATAAAAACGAAAATGCTTGGATCCAAATACTGAAATCAAGAACAGATTTTCGAGCACAACAATGCTTGGTTTTTTACTCTGCTCGATATCAAGCACAAATGGTCTTGGATCCAAAAAAAAAAAGAAAGATTAAATATATTTAATCTAAACCTCAATTATTATTAAAATTCGAATATATGTATAGAATAAAGAATTTTTAAAGCTTACAGTAAGCCGAAACTATATAAAAAGAGTGCTCCTAATTCCAGTTTAAAAAAAAAACTTGGATTGTGCACCAATTAGACAACGTAAGCGCGAAAAGTGTGCAACGATTCTGTTCCCAAATTTCCCAACTGGCTCTAACCATTTTCTTAGATTTTTCTGCTACAATAATACCATCTTGGTGTTTGGTTAATTCGAGGCACTTGCTTGTTTCCAGTCTTCTTTGATATGGGTTCTCTGTAATGTCAAGAACGAATCGAATTGTATAGCTTTAGAGTTTTATGGACTTAATCCAGGAACAATTTGTAGTTTTTAAATGTAGTTTATCATTCGAATTGTGTAAACTTCAAGATTATGTACTAATTTTGTGACTTGATTAAGTTTCTTGTAAGACTTTTACAACTTAAAAGTATGATCAAAAAGATTTTGAAATACTTCGAGATGTTCTCATTTTTAAATATCCCCAAACAATCTAAAATCAAGTATTTCGGCATTGTTAAAATCGTACTTGAAGTATGAATTTCCTACTTGAATCATCGATCCCCTTTTGGCACCGCCTGTACATAATTCAGGTACAAAGTTCCAAATTTTTTCACATTTAAAGATCAAAAGAAGTTGTTGGGCAATAGTTTTATGGGAAATTTTGTGATCCGAAGAAGGGAAGGGAAAGGAATTGTTAAATGACTTGCTCTTATATATAAAATTCTCCGATTCACTAACACTCTGAACTTGCCTGAAGTATAAAGCTAGATTCAAAACAAAACCTTTGTTTGAAGATAGTCTCCCGGCTAGCCGAATTTAGACAGTTTTTGTATCTTAAATCCCGCGCAACATGTCCCCTTCTCCCTTTTTCTCCAGTCCACATCAATTTATATGCCAAGAAAAAGCATTCTTGGCACATTTAAATTTATTATCCTATTTCATTTTTCTTAATTCAACGGTTGCCCTTGTCTGCAGTTTCTGCCACTGCCATTTAAATCAAAATACAAATTGTTATTTACTTATCATTCTGCAAATGGCAATTCCTAACTGTTCGGCCGGGCCATTTTTAGCCAACCGCGCTGGAAAGCCTAGCAAAACGATCAAATTCTGCAGATCACTTAAAATGCCATAATTCTGTTTATAGCGCTGCCTGGATTAAAAATGGACAACGCGTACATTAAACGTCACGGACACGTACAACAACAACAGCAACCATCCGCAGCGTTGACTTTTATTATTTTATAATCTTTCTCTCTCTCTCTCTCTGTCACTCGATTCCCTCTCTTCGATAACTCATTATTATTCTTGGCATTCAAATTGAGGAGGGCCCGAAGCCAAGTCAAGACGATAGCTTTTGCCAGTTGAAGTTGAAGGACTGTGGCAACTTGACGTTGAAACGTTGCGCATGCGCAGTGAAAAGTGTAAAAACATTATCCGAGTTCAATAATGAGTTCTTTTTGAAGTGCAGCAGAAAAGCGGTCATTATGTTGTTGAAAATGGAAGATATCGAAATGGAAACGTTCTGTTGCGGTGAGTTACCCCCTGGAAACCGATTAGGAAACCAGGCACATCTCAAGCGGGGAATCTACAAAGAATTTCTGCTCTGTGCCACTTAAAATGCCAAGCAGCGAAAGGGTTTGGGCTGCAGGCCTTCATTAAAGGATTTGGAAAATGTAATTTCCATTTGGAAACAGGCTTTTCAATTTCCGCTTACGTGATTGTAATCATCCCTTTTTTCGGTGGAGACAGCAGCACGTGAGTGCGTTTTGTTTTTTTTTTTTGTACAAAAAATGTGGGGGAAAATAGAGCACAGATTGAATTTCCCCTGAAGCTGAACCATTTAAACAGTCTAGACTTGAGTTTTTCTTTTTTAATTAATAACAAACAAAACATAAAGGGGCATCCTTTTTTTAACTATGGGGGAGCAGCTGTGCGCTACCCCAGATGTGAAGCACCACAGCGCGTGCCCTACGACTAGGCTTCAAATGTTCCTTTCTACTTCATGTAATCGTGGCTGCTGCCGTTGTTGTTGTTGATTTGAGTGTATAAAAATAGCAAAAAATAGCAGGCAGGCAATTATAATTGAAAGGGCCGAGTGCGTGATGGAAGTGCCGAGAATCGGGGGGATGGGGAGCTCTCAGGGGGCAAGCCATTGTGGCAGGTGCCGCTCAAAGCAGCATAAATACAGACAAGCATAAAAACAACAAAAAGCAACAAAAAGTAACGTACAATTGGCAACAAAAACAAAGCGCAAGCGCAGCTGCTGGCGACAGCGGCGCACGCACCGGAAATCGTTCATAGAAGGTCCGCCCGAGTGTGTGTGTGGTGTGTGTGTGTGTGTGTGTGCTGGTGTGTGTTGCAGTCGAAGCTTGCAGCATAAATTGCATGCAGGAAACATGTGGACTCTTGTGCTCTCTTTCACTCCCACACACGCACACACACACACACACACTCACTCACTCCGGTTTAATAAACGGAAACGAAAATTTGACTTGATTATTGTCAAGTTGTTATGCTTCTTGTTTTATTTTTTATAAGCTCTCACTCTCTCCGTCTCTTACAAAAACAGAAGAAGAAAAACAATGTTACTCCAACTCTATTTTGGGCACGAATCCAACAGATTCCATCAAATGCGGGCTCTTGGGTATTATTGAATAAACTTTTACTCACGCTTATTAACCTTGGAAGAATGGAATTCTGAGCGAGGGAGATCTGAAATCGTTTAACCACTAAAACTGAGTATTAAAGAGCAAACTTGGTGTTATCTTATTTAGATCTACGAAGGGGAACTCATTTTTATCATAACTTACTTTCCTCTACACCAGATTCCGAGAGAATACACAAAATAAACCGAGAATCGGAAATAACTATGTGATAATCCAATAGAATATTATTCGTAAAGCAGCTTTCAGCTGGATACCTTATAGTCTATTTTTTAAATCTATGTATCAACCCCACCAATGAAAAATTTAAACTATGCTAAGATCTTATAAATAAGGAAAAGTTTATTTTTTGATACAATGCATTCAATTTTGAAATTGAATTCAAAAAATTGTATTTTATTATGCTGCTCTTTGGCTTACCTTTCTGCGGGTAAAATTGTTGTAATACATCTCTGATACACGTTTAATTCTTAAAACTTGATCACTAATCAGCTGTAAAAACTTTGCATTTACTTCTTTGCATACTTTCAGGGCTTGTGAGCAATCAGATATCTTCGCTTCTTAAAATCGCTAAATTGATTGGGGTAGTAATATGCAAATCATTTCGATAATACCAACGAAAGTAAATAAGAATAGGTTCCCCATAAAACGGTGTCTAAAAAGGTCCAAACTTTAAACTTAAATTACTATAAACTTAGATGGAAATCATTTCGTATCATCACCATCGTTTCAACATACTGGAAAAAGTTGTAATTTGGTTGCCTTGCGTTATTTTCATATTGATTTTGTCAACCTGAATCATTGAACAAATTTGATATCATTCAGATCAGTGAAGTAATTAGGTCACACCCTGTGCTCTCTTGCATTATTTATTCGTCGTTCGAAGTGAAAAATTTAATTATTCACTAACAATTAATTCCAACAGTTAATAATATAAACAAAACATTCAGCTGTTTGTCTATCGATAATTCCATCGGTACCGAACTATCGGTCAACTTTGACCAGAGCTCCAGCAGCGATTGAATTTGTTTTTGCGCTTAAACATGTTTGATTTCCGATTTCTCAAAGGTTCCGGTTAGCCAACCACCAGTCAGATTTGTTTCCCAAGATGAAGAGCGGTTAAGTCATTTGCTTTTCTCAGCAGCATTTTTGCCTGATATCGATAAAAGCCTATCGCTGCTTCAGGGTGACCATACTGTTTGACTAAACGACCGAGTGAACAGCTGACTCGGTTTGCGATTGTTCGTTGCTGGTCATTGTTTTGAAATGTTTTAAATTACATGCGATGAAGAATGCAAGTGATAGTGCAAAAAGACCCAGAGGGAAAAATAACAAATTTGGCATCATCGAGATCAGTAAAATGATTAGGCCTCTCCCTGTAGTTTATTGCATTATTAATTCGATGCTCTGGCTTTTCCAATTGCGTTTCCATTGCGTAAAGTTGAAAAATTCGTTTATTCATAAACATTTGTGTTGCAGAAAGTAATAAAATAGACAAAGCACAATACATATAATAGATAGATAGCATAGATAATAAAAAAAATGGTAATTTCATCGGGACTGAGCTCGCGATTAAAGTTGACCGGTGGATGAGCAGCACTTAAGTTTGTTCCTCCGCCACACTCAAATTCGGTTAAACTGTCTGTCAAGTTGACCAACCGGACTTTGAGAAATCGGCCCTTAGTCAAATTCGGCTAACCTGCAGTTCAGTTTGACTAAACGGATATTGAGAAAATGGGCCTCTTTTTTAAGATAGCTTCTATGTGTCAAATAAACTACGAATTAGCTCTGTTATTTGTAAGTCTATGTCTAGGACTATGAAGATAGTATTTTAAGAAATTTGTCTAAATTAACAAGCCATCGAAAACCATTGACAGTTAAAGATGGTTTAAGAAAACTATCGCTGAATGTGAATGGTGTCGACTAACGATAGTTCTCAACCTCTTATATGAAGTTCGACTTAAGCATTTGTTTTTCCGTTGCTTTAAAAAGCAGCCTCAAATATGTGATTCGTAACTGAAAATTGGTAATAGGTAAATATACATTATACGCCCAATATAACACTTATGTTGCCTCACAGTACCATCTACCTTAAAGTATACAACAGTATACCATGCTAGATAGTCGCATAAATGAGACCACTTTTAATTCTTGGTACACACGTGTAATTCTTAAAAGTTTCGAGAATATACTTTTTATGAAACACACGAACACACTACCCGCTGCATCACAACCGGATGGTATCCAATTCTTCCCCTTCATTCCCCAATCCCCTTCAGAGTTTGTTCCTTTGTAGGCCCAATACTGAATTTGAAACCAATGAACTCGAAATTAAATCGAACAGATGCAATTTTGGATTAAAGCAAAAGTGTTTAATTCGACGCCTGCTTTCCCCTCCCAAGGGTGTATCCCACATTAAAAAAAAACATACCAAATGAAGTGTGCATTGTCTTAAATTAGCCACCAAAATATTTATGACTATATTAGGCGACCGCCTCTTCTGTTGCCTTTCTTTCATTTCGCTTGAAATGTTGTTTTTCAAATTTATGTAGACATTTATTAGCATTCAAAATGCATAGATCAGTGAAATGGCTGCAGAGTGACACAGATGCAAGGCCATTCTCAGATGCACCGAATATATAAAAAAGCACCTTCGATGCGAGACATTTGAAATGTTTGATGAAGTGTTTGACAAAGATGTCGCTTCTCCCAACTGGGGCGGGCATTAATCAACAGCAACCCCTTGGTAAGACCACAAATGTAGCATTTTACACGAAGTATTTTAATATTTTTGTTGAAAAATTACAATTTCCTCTCCCGTTTTTTTAGTTTTAGTTTGGAGAATTGAGTTCGTCTTGACAGATGAGGCAAGACATTTGACACCTGCTGCATAATTATTCAACGCCCTAATACCACGAATCACGCCATAGATCACTAAATATAGATTGGGAAAAAGAGTTGCCCGGTTTATTGTTGTTATGAGAAGGAAATGCCGACGCAAGACAAAGAACAACATGTGTCTGAGCGTGTGTGTGTGTGTGTGTGGGAGACGTTTTCCCCCAAGTCCAAGTCCAAGCTCTTTTATGACAGCAAACAGCAAAGAATAACAAAACATTAATGTCAAAAACGTCAAAAATAACATCAGACAGGAACGTCCCGAGCTGGGGAAGACCTCCCAGTCGTTGCATTAAAATGCATTCGGCATTGGATCATGGGCTCGATCAAGCTAGCTTAGCAGGCCATTCGAGCGGTTCCTGGTTTCATCTTACGTATTGAATTTAATGGACTCCGGTTTATGAACATCACTTGTTTGTGCCGAGTGCCCCAGCTGCGTTTTTCACATTCCGCTCCAAAGTGTATGCCTCGAACTTCCCCATGGAGTTGGCCAGGCCAGCCAATCGGTTCATTTGCCATGACGCGACGGCACGCAGCGTGAAAATGCTGTTCCTCCATTTATTTTCCTTATGCCTTGTTTATAGCTTGGAAAACTGCTCTATGCTTCATTCTTTTTGGCATTTCAAAACTGTTGTTTATGTTCGCTTTTAGCTGAAAGCAGCGAAGAGAAGGAGAACACTTTTATGATGCGTTTTTAAATGTTTTCATTATTAGACATTTCAATGAGAAAATAAATTTCGTATTTACTGGGTCAAAATGTTCGAGCAGGAAATGGTTGAGAGACGGCAGAGGGGCAATTGGTTGCTCCATGATGCCACCACACAAGTGACGCACTGATTGACTGAGTGCCACCAGCCTCGATGCTGGCCCATTCAAAGCCAAATCAAATGCAATGTCATTTATAATCGTTGTGCCTGGTGCCAATAGCCCCATCCCCATCCCCGTCCCCGTCCCCCGGCTCGACCACTGTCCAGCTGTCAAATTCTCTCACACCACAAACACGCTGGCAGAGACAATGAGCACAACAATTGCCATTAAGCTGGTTGTTGTAGGGGGAGGACACCAGTTGGGCCAGTGGGCGGAAACGCATTCAACAAAAAACGCACGGAGGAGTAGGCGTAGGGGTAACAACTGTCCCCACTTGTGGAAACTAGAACTAAAAACAATTTAAACCGTTTATGATTTATGCCTAAATTAAATGTGAGATCTCAGTTGAGTGCGCGCGGTTGGGAATTTGGGTTACACAGTCCGAGGCGAATTAAAAAGGGATTTATCTTGCGGACCGCCCAGGCGAGTGTGTTCATACCCAATTGCACGCAGGGAATGGCATACCAAATCTCATAAGGAAGTCGGCAATTAACCAAAATACAACAACAACAACAAAAAAAAAACCGAGAGCTCGCCTCAAATTAAAAGATATGCACATAATTAAGTTACAGTTGACATAATTAAATGATAATTGTTATTCACACACACACACACTCGCACACTCTCTCACATACTTACATTTGCTTTGTGCACATCTTCGAGGAGGAGGAGGAGGAGGAGGGTTAATTTGTGTGCCGTCCGGTCACCCCTCCGCCTGCAGTCCACTTAATCCCGCATTTATTTTGTTCGCTTTTCGTTGATTTATGTCTTGCTAAAAAGTGTCACCAGCAGCGCTTGGCATTTATTCAAATTCAGTTGGTCCCCAAACAGAAAAACAAGAACTCGAATTGCCTGTCGTCTCCCCAACTTCATAATAAACATCAAGCGCGCCCCTAGGTTATATTGCTCCTTAGAATGAATTTTAATAAATTAAACTTTGAGGGGTTTTTTTTGTGCATACTTGGAAGCGACATCAAGAGGATTTGTTGTTTTCCTGGAAGTTTGTTTGAAAACAGGCAACCTTGATGTTATGAGTTATTATAGCGAGAAATATTTGTGGGACTTATACAATCAAAGTTTGCCAGATTCGGGAGAATAACTAAAATCTCAGCTTGTCAGAGCTCAATTTTCCGATTTAACCAACAATTACGGGAAAATTAAACAATTATTAAAGTATACGTACTTAAAATCTTAAATATCAACCTTTAAAAAACAGGATTGTAATTATTTCATTGACATTGGATATTTCAAAATCGAGATCTATCATCTCTCAACTTGCCTATCAAACCCCCTTGCAGTTCTCTGTAATGGTTCAGCTAGTCTTAGGAAAAGGTTAAAAAAATTGATTTTGAGACCAAAATACAAAAAAAAAAAAAAAATATATATATCTTGGTTAATGATTGATTTTTTGCTCAGTGCACGTTGAATCAAAAAATTTGAGAAGTTTACTTTGTTGGTTCATTTGTTTGTTGGCTAAACGTAATTTGTTTTTGAATTTGTAAAGTTTTTTGTTTACGCCATGTTATTGGCCGTGTTCAGCAGAAAGGTTGATCGCCAAGCAGGTATCAGAAAAAAAATGATACATCTAATACGTTTTGCTGAACGAAGTGCTACATTTTTGGGCAAAGACTTTAAAAAAATATCTTTTAAAAGAGGCGCCGACATTGACGACCTTAAGTTTTTTCATATTTTAAAGTTTTTCGAACTATTTATTGGCCATAAAGAAACTCATTTTTAGGTTTAGGTTACAAAATGAACCAAGATACGCGGCTTGCATTTCAATAAGCTGATGAATTTTAAAATGTTTTTGGCTTTTCCAAAAAAAAACAACGGTAGAACTGGCAGTTGAAGCCTGAGTTCTAAGCAATAGTATATGTGCACAACATCTATAGTCTTTGAAAATTTTCATAAAAATCGAATTATAAATGACAAAACTATAAAGGTTATAAAGAATGTTGCATACTTTCCAGAGCAGCTTGCTAACATTATGTTTATTTATTTACATTAATGTTATCGCTCTGTTAACGAACATAAGAAAAGACTGTTAAACATAGGTCTGTCAGTGCCGACTATGACATACGCTCTCGTTTTATTCTAATAATATTATTTGTCTGTCTGTCAGGGCCGACTATGACATACGCTCTCGTTTTATTCTAATAATATTATAAAAGGATTGTTCCACCTTCAAGACGAGTAAAAGTCAGGATTATCAAAGGTAGTAAAATTTAAAATAAAATTGAGAATATATCTTGAGTTGAGATTTTTTCGTCTCACTTAACCCTTTAGGCTATAATCATTGACAAATGTGGATTTAGAGATCGATGCATTTTAAGCATGTCGCCCTAAATACTTCAGCAATATTTGATATATTTATATATAATACATTCGAAAGCCATAAATCAACGTTGTAGCTGGTTTGTTAGTAAAAAGAGATGTGAAATTAGCTTAGTCGATTCACTTAATTTTCCATATTTCTATCTCATAATTGCCCACAGCCTATACGCGTGCCCTGCATTCGTTGTTGTCAACCGCAAAGACATTGCCGCATGCATAGACTCATGCTTAGCACATTTGCAACAACAATTTCTACATACATATTTCTACATATGTACTGGTGTACGCGGCCATAAGCTGACTCTGGGCACTCATATATATTTTTAGCTATGGCCAAGTTTGACTTAGAACGATGTGTGTCAAGTATTTTCTTAGCTTATTTCCCACATGTCCGTCTGGAAACCGCCTCAATCTGAACCCTATTCCACAATGCTACCCATTCTCTCACACACACACACACACACACACACAATCAGAGACTCAGTTTATTTTAATCAATTAATTAAAGGCATAATCCTAGGCAATCAGTGGCTAGTCAACTAACCGCAGCTGACAATTGCAGCCAGTGCCATTTGAAATGTTGATGCTGAGACGACAATTAGCGCAATGCTTGTGTTGTGCGTCGCGATTTAACAATTAGAATTTGCTGAGAACAATTTGTGTCAAATCCCACCGATTTTTGTACGTACTTCAAGATAATGTCCACCAAGGGCAGCTGCAGATTCTTTAGCTGCGTCTTATCGCAGCGAGGTAAAGAGGACGACGACAGTTATGAGTACGTAGACATGGAGATGAGTAAGTAGCCCAGCTGCAGGAACCATTAAAAATGCATCGATCACAAAAAAGTTTTCGAACTTGCGCGAAACAAAGCGAGGCATTTTACTTGAGAGTGCTTTAACAATTACCAGATGTTGGGGCGATGCGACAATATATAGTCCACTCACAGACTTCAATGTCAGCAACTGCGTTCCGCTTGCAATTCGGTCGTCTGTCGTCTGCCTTGTAATTGAGAAATGAATTTCAATGCATCAAATCCAACTCCAAAATGGCAGTCCAGGAGAACAAAAGCCATTAGGAGCAGGACGACCCATCCATTTATCAAATGGCAAAACTTTGGCCCAACAGCCAAAATTCCACTTAATTATGTTGTCATGGATTTTAGAGAATACAAACAAACCATATTTGCAATATTATTTTTTGTACCCCAAAAACACTTCGCCGCCCCCTCTTCCGTTTATAAAAAGCAACAAAGAGCGACAACATCTTCGTCGGCTCCTTATGCCCGGCCATATAATGAGCAGCAGCTGCGTGGCAAAGACGCGCATGCAACAGGAAGAGGCCAAGGCAGGGAGACGGAGTCGGAGTCGGAGACGCAGACAGAATCTGACGAGACGACAACGTCGACGACAACGCTGCTGCCGCCATTTGTGGGTGTCAAGAAGTTCAGATTCAGGCAAATGCAACAGTAAATTTCGGTTTGGCCAGGAGATAACATCGCCCAGCGTTGTGTGTGTGTGTGTGTAAAAACAGTTCATTGAGATTTATTTAAATGCGCTAAACGTGACTGAATTTATGATGGGAACGGAGAACTGATTAGTCCAAGTGCCAGGCAATTTATTTGGCCCTAAGAAAACGTTTGTCTGCCCAAATCAAATTTATGTTGTTTAATTTCATTTAAGTCTTTTGTTTTTATAACCAAAAGCTTAGGCCAGCTGCGGGCAGGGACTCCAACTGGCTGGTATTTTCGTTGTCACGCCTGGGATGGCATAATGGAATGTGCACCAAACAGTCAATAATATTTGCATTTTCTTTCTAATACCCAAAGTATTGTGCAATTGCCAAGAAATTACTAGAAGATTAGTTGAACAGCTGCAAGCAAATATAGAATTTTTGAAAGAGCTTATTGTGAATAATTGCGGTGTGAAGGAAGCAAATAAACTGTATTAAGCACGTTTCATGTTTAACCCTCCCAACTTATACTTCAATCAGAGTTACTGAAAACTGAAAATTCTGCTGAAACTTCTGCTGATCTAAGGCGCCCCGACCCAGCAAACATTTTATGTAATTTTTAATCACATTCGAGTCTTTTTCGAATCCTCGATCTGATTAAAGTAGTCATAAAGGCGCTCGTTTTCTGATCGTAAATGATACTTTTGTCGGTTGAAAATGGTACCCTAGCAGCGACACTTCTTGAAGAGTCGATTTTGACCGCTTCTTCTGATCAGTTTCCAATCATTTGAGAGTCTTTTTCTTTAGTCGTATTTCACTAAATCATATTTTGAGCATATTCATGAGACGTTTTCGAGTCTCAATTCATCGCATTTGATAGGAATTCAAATGGAGTCGAAAGAGACTCATCAAGGTGATTTTTGTGAAAATAATCTTGCAAATGTTGGGTGGGGAGGCACACTCAGAAAATAAAATGACTTCCAGATTTCTAAAGCGATCGGTATACAATTTATACAGATTTTTACTCAAAGTTTTAACTATGTTTTGCTCTCAGAAGTACTTTAATTATGTTCGAATCATTTTCAAATAGAAAATCGATCGTTTATTTTATTCACTAAGGAAAAGTGCCTTCTATAAAAATATCTTAGATAGATTATAGAATGGACTTACCATGTAAGCTACATACAGAGTGCAGCGGAAAATGCAAACTATATGTCAATTACAATGTTCTTGAAATTCCCAACTGGTTCAAGCACTTCGCTTAGAGAGTGCTGATAGATTGCTGATCTACAGTAATACGGTCT
Source organism: Lordiphosa andalusiaca (assembly GCA_035044965.1). Classification (NCBI taxonomy): domain Eukaryota; kingdom Metazoa; phylum Arthropoda; class Insecta; order Diptera; family Drosophilidae; genus Lordiphosa; species Lordiphosa andalusiaca. The sequence goes on from JAWNNM010002706.1 coordinate 84,533, forward strand.
TGCCTTCTTTGATTCTATACAGCAGCGATGTTCACCCATAGCCCCCAGGGGCCGAACACTTTAAGCAATTCATGCCGAATGCTTGCCGAAGTATGCTTCGGTAAGTGTCAGAGAGAGACAGAGAGCTACAGAGAGCCTCTCTTCTTGAACATCGCTGCTATACAGAAATCTAGTTATACTCTCCACCGTAGGTACACAGAGTATTGTAAGTTTGTGCAAAAGTGTGTAACAGCAAGAAGGAATCATCTCCGACCCTAGAAAGTATATATATTCTTGATCAGCATCAACAGCCGAGTCATGTCCATCATATCCGTCTGTCTGTCCGTATAAACGCACGGATCTCAGATATGGTAAGAGATAGAGGTTTGGCATGTATGGGATATATTTTGACCATGCCCCCTCCCGCCCACGCAATTTTGAAAAAACGTCATATCTCCCACAGTTTAAAAGATAGATGGTTTGCTCCTTTTAAACATATTTAGTAATCAAGATAACTTATTGATCCGCCAAAGGTATGATGAAGATTGGATGAACGGTTGTCGAATAACGATCAACCGACTGTTCGCTGCTGCAGCGCTGCTTTCACCATCAAAATATATGCTTAACCGACTTTCTTTCTTGTTTCTTACTTGATTAATGTGCTCTTATGTTGTTTGACGAATGTGTTTTAGTTGACTTTAACATTTAATAGACTCGAGTTCAGAATTTCGATCTTAGTTTAGTTTTCGTACTGTAAGCTCTTTCATTTCTTCTGTCATGAATTGCTAAACTTGGTCTATCATATAAAATAAGCACCACTTCCACACAAATTTTGTGATTAAAGCCGGTTTTTTTTTTGACTAGATTTAGTTTCTTAATCCTAAAACTTTTGCCGAAGTGGAATTGAGAACACGGCTGAAAATATCTAATTAGTTTTAGAAATATCGATCAAATCAACAATGAAAAGTAATGTAAATCTTCAACATTGTTGTTTAGAACTCAAAATTCGTACGTGATTTACACGATTCCGCTACACTGCCGCCAATTATTTATCAATTACACACGTTCCAGTATGAGCCCCGATCTGACCGTTTTTCGGATGGACATTATTCGCTATGAGAGGTGCAATTCGATAGAAACTCTCAGGTGACACAGTGACTCAAATATTGCCATTGGGCATTTCCATTCCCTTGACTTCTCGTCTTATCAAGCGGCGCTTTTCCCCTCCATTGGGCAAAAGTTAAAGAAAATATTTTACTAAAAATCAAACATGGTCTATTTGAAGAGGTCATAAATCACTAGAGTCAAATCCTAAGTAAACACATTATTTATCAGAGAGACACACACTTGCATACATTGATTGCCTTTGAGGTCGCCTTGGGCCAGTGGCTTATCACCAAGCAGCACTGACGTTTTCGCTGGGATCTCACATTTCTGGTTTCTCATTTTGCAGACAACTGCGGCAACGTGAACAACACAAGTGGAGCGAATGCGTCGGGCTTTGGTCTGTTCGGCTATAATATGGACGATATATTGATCATTACGGCGAAGCACAGCGAGCGTGCCTATTTGCGTGCCACTTTCCTGAAGAACCATTTCGACAAGATTACCAAGCAGCGCGGACGGAAACCATTCAAGTAAGTGGGAACACCCATTAGTTGAAGACCACGCAGATCCAACTAACCCTTTCGCACGTCTAACCCACAGTTTTCTGCACATCAAAATTGACGATGGTCCCTTCAGCGAGGAGATTGCCCAAAAGTATCAGAGCACGGCTCTACAAATTGTCATTCTGTGCCCTGCCCTGTTGGCTCTACCGCACAGCTTTCTGATGACCCAATTGTCGGCTATCATTAGGGTGGATAAGGTTCTGGCCATACTTCTGGATGTCAGCGAGGAAAAGGTCAAGGAGATGCACAAGGCCGCACTGCCCAGCTACTACAAGTGGCGGCGGTGTGTGGTGCGGGACAATGATCAAGTGCAGATCAGTAATATTCTGGGAATAGCCACAGATATACTAGGACGCGCGTTGTGCCAACGTCCTCCCTGCCAGGACAGCAGCAATGGTGGGGGGCTGTCCCGCAGCTTCTCCAGCTGCTCGGAGGGCTTCACTGTGCTACCCAAGAAGGTGAAACTGGGTCAGAACAAAGTTGTGGCCATGCTGGCCGAACCCCTCGAGAAGAACGACACACTTAAGCTGCTGGTAGAGAAATCAGGTGAATTGATTGAGCTGCGCAACTTCAAATGTCGCAATCCCTACACGCTGCAGTTCTCCATCCCCGAATCCTGCATGGAGATCTCCACCATGATCGAGATTCGCATTGAGAAGAACAACAAGAGCCTGGGAGCCCGGCCGATCAAGTGTGAGAGCCGTCTGCGCGAATTGGAGCAGCTTCTGCGTGTGGAAGACTCGCCCATAGAGTTCATGTGCCATGCCCTGGGCATCGGGCCCGTCGAGCGAGATGCGCTCGATCAGCACCTGCTACAATGTTTCCAGCGGAATATGCCACCGAACTTCCATTTGCTGAATGGCCCCTCCGAGAAGCAACCCCATTTCTTCACACGCCTCGAGTCTAGTCCCGAGGAGTACCCCACTCTGCTGCACTTTGCTGCCCGTTGGGGTCTCAATCGGCTGTGCATCCAGCTGATGGAATGCCCGGGCGGTGATACTGCCTGTGGAGTACGCAACTGTGCAGGCCGCACTCCTGCAGAGCTGGCCGAGCAAGAAGGCCACCACAAGCTAGCCCAGAACATTTTGAGCTTTTCGGAGTTCCACGAACTGACCACCATGTACCACTACTTTAAGGGGGTGAGTCCAGGCTCAGCAACCAACAGTGAGAACAGTCAGCCAACCGGCAAGCCGGTGGTCATTGAGGCCGTGCCCACCAAAGGCAAGTCCTCGGGCAAGCCACCTAAGCAACTGCCCACTGCGGAGTACATGGAAATGTCGAGCGGTTCCGAGCGCGAAAATACCCCTGAGGTACGCGCCAAGACAGAGACATTAGCCATATCGAATCTCAACTACATTAGCGTAGAGACAGAGGATGAGAATCTGCAGGGATCCTCGACAGAGAAAAACCTGGAGTCCACCAAGGTTCTGCCTGGACCCGAACAAACCACCAACGAGCTGCGCATTAATGAGCCACCGTACTACCAGTCGAAAGAGCAGAACAAGTCCCGCGATGAGGTCGACTCCGCTCCTCCGCTGTACCAAACCGACAAGTTCAGTCAGGAATGCTCGCAGCTGCTGGAGAATCAGGCTGTGGCGGGCAATGACTATGTCCTGCAGCCCTCAAACATACCTGTGGCTAGTCCAACTAGCTCCTGTCCCGACGATGGAAACTACTTGTTCCAGCCATCGAACCGACCGGTGGAGGAGCCCCTCCGCTTGAGCCGCTCCACCAATCGGTTGGCCCAAAACCAGCCCGGCTATGGCACCCTCAAGCGCAGCGCCAGCGATGCATCCGCGTCTAGCAACAACAATCGATCCAATGCCGACGATGAACTGGCTGAGATAATGCACGACTTCAAGAATAATGTGCTGTCGATTCGTGATGTGGAGCTCCTGGTGGAACGCTGGAAGCACCGCAACGATGTGCAGCAAAGTTTTCGTGAGAAACAGGATCAAATAGATCAGCTGCGGCGGGAATACGAGCGCATCCAGGAGCAGGTGAGGTCACATCTCAAGCGGGAGACGCCCTTCGAGCGCATCAAGAAGTTCTTTTCACGACCCAAGGTGGCTGTTCCCGGTGAGAAGCAGCTCGGCAGCTGTGCGGATAGCTTGCTCGACGAGACCAAGAGTTCCATTGCCACCAGCTGTAGCTTTAAGTCAGCGGCTCGCCCCATAAGTTCGCTAAGTTTGCAGAGCGTTTCCAGCTCATCCTCTTCGTCGGGTCGCCTCAGCACTGGCAGCAACTGCAGCGGTGCCTCACTGGGTGACTCCGGCACACACTCCGATCACGAGGATCGCCGCTTCAATTGCCGTTTGGGCGCCCATGGATCACTAATGGACAACTATCTAGTGCCGCCGCCACCACGTCCTGTCTTCACACCGAGCTCTACCCCGGGAGATGAGCGACATCAGATCGTCTTCCCCTCGCCCATGTCCAGCTGCCAGCGTCTGCACACGCCAACAAGTCCCACCAGCTCCGAGCACTACCAAATGTTCCCCTCGAATATTCCCGTCTATGGCAGCCAGCCGCTGGCCTCGTCGCAGAGCAGCAATTACCTGAACACCATTATGGAGGCGAAGGAGCAGGGAGAGGCGCAACACTACCAGAACCAGAACGGGGTCACCATACAGCCCATCAAGCTGAATGAGCGCTCCAACATCATCTATGGCAAGCTGACCAAGAGCAACTCCAGCTCCGGTTGTAGCTCTTTCAAGCCAAAGCAAGTGGCAGTGGCCTGTCCGCAAGTGGGCAGCATTGAGGTGCAAGCCGAGGTCTACCAGAACGTGGGGGGCGATACCACAACAGATGTGGCAGCCAAGCCCGAGAAGGAAGGCGAGACGGGGTCGCCCAACTATATGAATTGCTAAGTCGATGTGTTCCAGTCATGAATTTCATTCGGATATCGATTATAACCAAATTGTTCATTTTGTCTAGTTTTACCAATTTCGAACGTATTTTTGTATAGTTTGTAAGTGCGTTGCATCACAGTTGTATCCATTCGTAGCTCTAAGTGCATAATTTCAATATCGATGGAATGAGTACGAACTAGTTAACGGGCCTGACCCAATTCATATGCTAAGTAATCTCGTATTATCTGTAGTTTTCGGTTTCACATCTTAAATTGTACATTTCTGAAACGTTCGCAAGCAACCAAATCAACAACATATCGTTAGTGCATAAGTTTAGAGAGTACCATCGAATCCATCAGCTAACACTTCAACAATTACAAGTGTCTAACTCGTAGTTTCTAGGACTCACTCTTACGTATGCATTTTGGCATGAAAAACTCTCATTTTCTCTATCATTACATGGCATAAAGTTAAATGCAATAAACTTTTAAATATTTAAGCAATGCAAACTTTCCCATTATTCCACACGTTAACAGCCGCCGGGTGCTCCGCAGAGGATGGGAGGAAACAGAGAATCATGCGTAAGCCCTCATACAAGCAAAAGGGGATTTGCCACTGAAAACGTAAATTTTGCTTTCAAACAAAGCGTGACTTATGAAATAGATTGGAACGGTGTGAGAGTTGAATAATAAGACTAAGGTGGAACATGTAAAGGTAGACGCTTTATTAGAACGCTAGAAGTCTGCATTGTTATCCTTTCATTGCTTTCAAGGAAATTATTCTTTGAAAGTGTTTTGTTTTGGAATGAGAAGGTGGAATTTTAAACGAAGTATCTGATAACAGTGGCGTTTAGTGGCCGAAGGAGCATAAGAATATTCATTTTTCAAACATTTTCAAAGATCGATATATTTGCAGTGAAGAAAAATTTAAGAAAAATCAAATAAATATTTATATTTAGTTTTTGAAGAGGCCTTCCCCCTCCTAGATCACCTACTGGATAATATCGATATTAGTAAGAAGGTTTCAGAAAACAGTAATAAATTGCTACAAGTGATCATCGTCAGATATTGGAAGAACGCAGGGTAAATCAAATCAATTTGGTATCAACATTGAAGTGTAAAGTATGTTGTGCTTAAGCTGTATTCATATTATGAATACCACTAATTCATTTTGAATACCTTTAACTGAACAGAGTAAAATTTGCTACCATGAAAAAAAAATATAGAAAAGTTAACTTCGACACGCCCGAAGTTTGTATACCCTTGCCTTAATAAAGTTTAAAATAAGTATCATTAAAAAGAGCAATTTGGCCAGCTTATTATATGGCAAATATTGATAGACTCATTCGATTCGATTTCGAATAGTTTTCCTTTCTAAGATTGTTTTTAAAAGCTACACAGAAGGAAAAGTTGTGTTCAGAAAATACGATTATTTCATCTCAATATATGAAAAAGCTCCGATATTTCAGCCCCGAAAAGTATAAGCAAGCATTCACACGCGCGCCTTCATAAGCGGGCAATAGCCTTACGAACTAACACGTTCGCTGTCGTTGCGTCTACTAAAGGTCTTGGGCTCTACTGTCCCGGTAAGTACGACAAATTTGTATTTCTATAAAAATTTGCGAAGGCAGGTGGGTGTTGTTCAAGCCGCGATGTCTCTGCGGACCTGCATTGGGCCTGGAATTGGACTTGGAATTGTTTGACCTCTACGCTTGGACCACAACTTTTTTTATACTCTTGCAGAGGGTACAAAGAAAAAAATTCCAGGCGCTGGCTTGTTGTACAATTTTCATCAAGTCATCTTTAAAAGTTATATCGATCCGGCATCGCTAAATATTATATATAGAGAGTCCATCGAAATGTATAAAAATTATCGTATGGAAACAATTCAAATTCCCAAATTAATAATAATCATTGATTAGAAGAAAGCGTTAAAATTCAACGGAGAGCTGAACCGAACCGATTTTATTTGTGGTTTTCTGTTCGCATCAGCCATTTTGAAAGGAAGCCGGTTCGGTTTTGCGCTTCAGTTCACCAGCTGGAATAACCGGTTCAGTTTGGGTCAAAACCGGTTCGGTTCAGAACCGGTTTGCAACCCTGAAAAAAATTTTACATTTTTCTCCGAGCGCTCGAACTGTCCAGAAAGACTTTACAAATCAAATTGACAGAATTTGGAATCAAATTGTTTTGAGTCACGATATTAAATCACATTATATACTTTCAAAGCACTGTCTGTCGCCTGACGACACATTTATCGACTTTTTGCTTAGACTTACAATAATTCGGAAAGTCGCAGTCGATCAAATGAAAAACTTTCAAAGCATTGACTCCTGATCTGCTTTCCCGTTTTTGAAATTTGACACTGACTTCTGAGATTTACGCAAAGATCTCAGAGATGGTAAGACATAGAGGTTTGAGCTGTATGGGACATATGCTTCTTATGTCTGCAGGCAGATCAAGTATATCTTAAATTTTAACCATGCCCCTCCCGCCACCGCAATTTAAAAACGAGAAAGCTAAGCTAACTTCGGCTGTGCCGAAGTTTTTATACCCTTGCAAATGCTCGCTTAAATATTTTAAAAAATACCCTTTTCCCATTTTCCCACCGATCGTTCGAATGGGAGCTATACGATATAGTCATCCGACTTGGCCAAAAATTTGTAAAATTATGTGAAACAAACAAATACAAAATTGCAGGATGCTACCATTAAAAACAAAAAAGTTTTTCTAACTAAAACTGTTTTTGTACTCTGTACCAAAAGTACATAGATCTCAGAGATGGTAAGAGATAGAGGTTTGACAAGTATGGGACATATGCTTCTTATGTCTGCAGGCAGATCAAGTTTATTTTCAATTTTGGCCACGACCCTGCCGCCCCCGCAATTTAGAAAAAATTGTCATATCTCCTACAGTTTTACAGATAGGTGGGTTGTTCCTTCTAGATATATTTAGTAATAAGGATAACTTATCAGCCAACGGAATGGTGAAGATTGGATGAACGGTTTTCGAGTTATGATCAAAAGACTGTTCGCTGCAGCAGCGCTGCTTTCAGCTACTACTGCAGCATCAAAATTTATGCTGAGCGTATAATTTCGTTGGTACAGAGTATGCTTTAGTCGGGCTTAACCGACTTT
>JAWNNM010002707.1:0-53056 GCA_035044965.1 Lordiphosa andalusiaca
AAACTAACTAAACTAAAAGGATTCAAGAGATACATTTTTATATATTGTGAAAAAATGACCATGGCGCCTTAAATAACCAGCTTAACTTAACATTCACTCATTGATCACTCATCAAATGCCTCTGGAAGGAGCGCCCAATTGTAGAATTGTATCTTTAGGATTGTCATTTTAACAAAACTTTGTTGGTTCTTGTTTGGCATAACGACTTACAAAAATCACAGCATTCCACGTGCCCAACCATCCTAAGCGGGTGAAATGCATTTTTCTCTGCGACATTTAGCAATTTATTTTGTGAACCTCGCTGCAGCTCGTGGCACAAATTGCTTTGGTGTTTGGCAATTCGTCAGGCAAGTTGTTTTCAGTACTTTCATGAGCAGTTGGCCCCTGGCGCATTGAGGGGCGCATTAACACATCAGTGTTAAAATTTAACGACCATTTCTCATCTCACATGACAATGCCAATGCATTGAGCTGAAGGAGCAGGAGAGTCGTAAAAGGCCATGCGAAGGCGGCCGGAAGTTGTAAAATATCCGCCATGTGAGAGGAAACGGAAAGCCGACATTTGTGTGGCCAGGCCAGTCGGGGAATGGGAACGAGAACTGTTGCTGTTTGGTGCCCTGATGGCTGCCAGCCTCCGGCTGCTCGTGCTCTGCCTGATGGCCTTATAAAATGATATGTCTGTGCATCAACATTTTTATCTCTTTTCGGTTTCTTACTCAAATATAATGAAAACGTTGCCGACCTTCAGAGCCGTGGCTTGAATTACACCTTTTAAGTGCAGCATTTTATTTCGTCTTTCATGTTTGGGTAACATTTGGTACGAGTAGCCTTAAGGGCTATCGATCCGGACAACTTTTAGCTGCTTTTTAAGGCACGCTGAAATATTTATGCAAGTTGTACACAAAACTGCAAGTCAATGTTATTTCTGGCAGAAACTGAAGGCAACGTGCTGGGACAGAATACATTTGGAAAGGCGACACATGTTGACATTTATAGAGTGTCAGCTGGAAGATTGCACAAATAAACATGTCCAGAATTAAATGGATTAGTGGAACTTTGGACTGGACAACAAATATCCACATTTCCACAGTCTCACAGAGAATTGTGATGAGGAACTCAGATGGTGGAATTATTTACAATTGGAACATAAATAACAATTTGTCAGCATAATTTTGTTTTGCAAGGCAAGCTCTGTAGTAGCAAAGGATGTCGCCGCTCTTTGCTTGCTGTAACTCGACTGCTGTTCGTATTAGCCGCTATCTTCTCCGCGGATTTTACTATTAACAAATTCATTAAAAGCAACAAGTTTCTTGGAAATATATTTTTATTCTCAGGAACAAAGGTATACAGAGTATCTCCGATATTATAAAGCATATACATTCCTGATCAGCTTCAAAAGCCTTGTCAAAATAGCCATGTCCGTCTGTCCTTCATTCCGTCCGTATTAACAAACTGATCTCAGCGATGGTAATCTCTTAAGAGGTTTGACGTGTATGGCCCTCTCAGCCAAACAGTATAATGAATAATTGACAGACTTTCTAACTTATTTATTCTCATGAGGTAAAAAATATTTGGTGGATCGGCTGAGGATGCTGGAGATACTTTTAGAGAAAATCATACATGGATAGGTTACCGAGATAATGGTCCTTTTTCCGACCAAAGTGGGGAGTGTTCTTTTAATGTCTCTTGAAACCGTTCAATGTTTTAATGGAGCGAATTGTGCTTTTGGTTTGATACCGGAAACCCCTAAGTCAAAAGATCCTTAATTTTTAGACCTTCCAGGTTCCCTGAGATAATCAAGAGAATGGTGGGTATTGCGCTCACATTAAAATATAAACCAGGAATGATAGACAAAGTCGGCCGTGCCCGATTTCGATATAGCCATTACTCAGGGGAATTACTCTTCACTTCTCGTTACTTTATGTGTTTCAAGAAAGGCTTCATATCCATTTATTCTGAAGATTTAATACGAACGCACGAATAATGTATTTTGGAGCGGAGATACTCGACACTTGTTCCCTTACTTGTTTATTGGATTGTGTGGAGGGCCAAATTTGATAGAAACTTAATCTGCGTGCAGACAATATGTGTCGAGCTGTCCAATTTGGGTGATATCTCTTTGAGACCTAGGTGTTCATACCGACAAACGAACGGTTATATCGACCCGGCTGTTGATGCTGACTAAGAATATATGGTATCATAGATGCTTCCTTCTGCCTATTACATACGTTTGTACGACTTTGTTATTCCCCCCTTATTCTACCAGTAAAAAAACCGAAAATGGCAAATATTCACCAAATCATTTGATCTGGATCCAGATCACTAATCTAAACTTACACACACTAAACTTAACCACTTTTTAAATAGATTGGAAATCAATTTAGAACCATTAATAGCTAAGCTCCATGCTAGTTACCAGCCTACCAAATTTATAGATTTAAGAGACCGATCATCCTTTAGGTCCAGCGGACATACATTTGTTTAAGTGAAACATTAAAAGTCATTCATTAGTATGTTGTTGGCCCTTAAAGACTAGAAATGGATAATGCACAGCAGATTATAACTTGAAAACAGACGTCTAGATTCCATTGCAGTCGCACAGTATATCAAAATTCGTACACTCAGAAAAAAAAGGCTACCGGCGATCTACACCAATCGGGATAGAATTTAAGCCGTTTTGTACTTGAAATTTCAAGTATGATTCGTTCTAGAGTGTACTCAAATTAAGTACGAAATATTCCAAACTTGAAATATGACTGGCAATATTATTGAAATGAGAACAAACCTTCTTGACTCAAGAACATTTTGTACTCACAGTAAGATGAAAGATTCTAGAAAAGCGAGTTCTTAGTTCAAGTACAAAATATGTTAGATTGAGTACAAAATAGACTCATTATCCCAGCTCCACAAAGTGCGCAGTCTGTTCTTAAAATTCCCAACTGGCTCTAGCACTTTTGTAATGGAGTGATTGTAAATTTCTGAGTTACAGTAGCTCTAACTTGTTTTTTGGTTATGGATCTTGGATATTTCTTTGGTTTAATACAGAGACCTCGTTCAAGAACAAAGTGGGAAGTAGCTATACTGTATGGGTTCAAACCAAGAACATTTTGTTCTTGTTTTAAATACTCTTATATTCTTCCTAGAATGTTTTTGGGCTGGCAATAGAAATTACTCACTTTAAGAACGAATGTTTTGTACTTATTTGGAGACATAATCGGGCTTGACTTAAGACCATTATAAGCTAAAAGTATGATTCAAAATATTTTATTCGTTCAAAACATACCTTATATATCCCAGAACAGTCTAAAATCAAGTATTTCGGGATTGAAAAAAATTGTACTTGATATAAGAATTTTGTACTTAAAACAAGTATTTTCGTACTTACCGTACTATTGACACTGTTTGTACTTAATTCAAGTACAAAGTTCTTGCTTTTTTTCTGAGTGTAGTAGAAATAACATTCATTTAAAATTTGATTCAATATTTGATTCACAAAATTTTCCACATGCTGTCGTTCGTTCGTCTCTGTCGTTTTTCGGGCCTAGTCAAAATTTTAAATAATATTTGCATATTGCTCATTTTGGTTTAATTAAGCAATTGATTATTATAAAACGTGTGTGTGCAATAGAACAAGGCATATCTGACGACAGCCAGAATCCGACTTAATCAGGAAAAGAAACAATGAACGCGCGGGTGTGAGGGAAAATCACAAATACTAACAGGCGCACAGGCAAGGTGGAGAGTTGACGCAAAAGAAAAGAATTAACAAAAAAAGTCCAACACCGCCGATACCGTCAACGCCGTAGCTGCAGTTCGAGTGTTATTCGCGATTGTTGTTGTTGCTAGCTTGATTTATTTGGATTGGTGTGTGCCGCATGGACGACAGCGAAGTCATTGAGATTAGCGACAGCGACCGCGAGGAAACCTCATCAACCTCTGAAATGGAAGTGGAGCTGCAGGAAGTGCCCAACTCGGAGCAAATTGTGCCCAAGGACGCGGCAACCATTGCTGAAGAGAAAAAGAAACTGGGCAACGACCAATACAAGGCACAAAACTATCAAAATGCACTCAAATTGTATACGGATGCCATCGCTTTGTGTCCCGATTCGGCGGCCTATTATGGCAATCGTGCTGCCTGTTACATGATGTTGCTCAATTATAATAGTGCCCTGTCCGATGCTCGTCGTGCCATTCGCATTGATCCGGCATTCGAGAAGGCCTATGTGAGAGTGGCGAAATGTTGCCTGGCGCTGGGCGATATCATTGGTACGGAACAGGCGGTGAAAACTGTAACCGAATTGGATCCACAGAGTTCGGCATTGAATAGTGAACAGCAGGCGGTGCAGAAGTTGCGTCAACTGGAGGCCACCATACAAACGAATTATGATGCACAGGCCTATCGCAATGTGGTTTACTATTTGGATAGTGCCCTCAAGATGGCGCCAGCTTGTTTAAGATATCGACTGCTGAAGGCCGAATGTCTAACCTACCTGGGACGCTGCGATGAAGCTTTGGATATAGCTGTTAGTGTTATGAAACTTGATAGCACTTCAGCGGATGCCATTTATGTGCGTGGACTGTGTCTCTACTATACGGATAATCTGGAGAAGGGTATTTTGCATTTCGAGCGTGCCCTACAACTGGATCCCGATCATTTAAAATCCAAGCAGATGAGAAGTAAATGCAAACAGCTGAAGGAGATGAAAGAGAATGGGAACATGCTATTCAAATCAGGGAGATATCGTGAGGCGCATGTTGTCTACACGGATGCCTTAAAGATCGATGAGCACAACAAGGATATCAATTCGAAACTGCTGTACAACAGGGCATTGGTCAATACCAGAATTGGTGCTCTACGCGAAGCGGTGGCCGATTGTAATCGTGTTCTGGAACTAAATGCTCAATATCTGAAGGCTTTACTTCTACGAGCGCGTTGTCACAACGATCTGGAGAAGTTTGAAGAGGCGGTGGCTGATTATGAGACCGCATTGCAGTTGGAGAAGACTCCCGAGATTAAGCGTTTGCTACGGGACGCTAAATTTGCCCTTAAGAAATCAAAACGAAAGGATTACTACAAGATCTTGGGTGTTGGACGCAATGCAAGCGACGATGAGATTAAGAAGGCATATCGCAAGAGGGCCTTGGTCTATCATCCCGATAGACATGCCAATAGCAGCGCCGAGGAGCGCAAAGTTGAGGAGCTTAAGTTCAAGGAGGTGGGCGAGGCCTATGCCATTCTGTCGGATGCGCGTAAAAAACAGAGGTATGATAGTGGTCAAGATATTGAGGAACAAGAGCAAGCCGACTTTGATCCCAATCAAATGTTCCGCTCGTTCTTCCAATTCAGTGGCAGTCGCAATGCCTCATTCAGCCTTTGATTTCTAAGGCCTCTCTTCATCCAGACTCAAACTGCCTCCCTACTCTGGGAGCGCACAACAAATTCAGAAAGAAAGAAAAAAATACCTTTTGCATTTTAATACCTAACTCTGATTTTGTTTTTGTTATTTCCTAAGAGAATTCCTCGCAAAAAAAAAAAAATGCAACAAATTTCCAGTGTAGTTTTCCCCTTCATCCCTGCTTTAAACTTGAAACTTGTCAAAAATAAAAAAAAATACAAAAAATCAAATTAAACGAAACAAACTTAAACAACTGATTTTTGGATACCCCTTGGCCGGGCCGGGCAAACGGTGTGGAGAGCCCATAGTGTAGAGAAATAACTGATTGATTAATTAATGATTAAATGATTAAAAGCGTAGCCTTATTGTGTAACCAATTTTTTATTTTGTAATCCTTAAGTCAGCCACATAAGTTATGTTCTTAAGTTCTAAAACGATCCTGTTAAAATCCACAAATCTTTAACGATTTCGTTTTAAATAGTTTTTATGTAACTACAATATTGTATTTGAAAATGATTTCTGAATCAAAGAGAAAAAAACTTAGCCACGCCTCCTACGGTTTTGCCTATTTCTTCTCCTTCTTGCAGCTTGCCTGCGTCTCTGGTTTCTCTGGCGGCGTTGTCGAGCCCTTCTTCTGGCTCTCCTCCTGGCAACACCATTGTTGTTGTTGCTGATGTTGTTGATGGGTTCGATGTCTTCTGTGTCATCAATATTGGATGGCGGACTCGTTGCTCCTCCCCCCGGGGCTAACGTAGTGGGTCCTGGGGGATCTGGAGGTATCGGGCCACCGGTTGCTTCAGTCGTTGTCGGTCCAGCTGCTGGCGGACAATCTGGAGAGGCCGCGTTGACCGCGTCTGCGCAGTCCGTGCAACCATCAACAGCGGGAGTTTGGCCAGCAGTGCAGGCGGCCGCATCCGTTTCTACAAGGCAAATGCCCACCAGAATGGCACAGCCCAAGATCAGCGTAAAAACTCTCATCTCGATTCAACTGAATTGTTGTGAGTAATGAACTCTGATCTGCAACTCTTCCTTTTATAGCGATACGAATTCGGTCTCAAACGGCTACACTAGGCAGTAGAAAAGATTATGCCGGATATCCTTCAACTTTGAATGCCATCACAAATTAATTTTGTTGGACAAGTTTTAGTGTTTAATCAGCCGGCTAAGTTCTTTGTACTTTCATCAATTTATCTGCATATTTACTCAGCACTTGACGCGTGCGAAATTCACAATTGTTGATTGAGTTAGCTTAGTTATTTTTATACTTTGACCTCTTTTGAAACATATGGAAATAGAATACATTGCTTTTATCAGTTTGTTATAAACGAAGGCTACCTTTTAAATTTCAAGAATAGGTCTGACATATAAATTGGAAAGTTCGAAGTGTTTGAATATAACAAAGATTCATCATGCTAAAAACTGAAAATTTGATACAATTTATAATTTTTTCTGTTTGAATACAATGTTCGAGCTTGACGGCAAGGGAAGCTAAAAGCGCGAGCAACAAATGAGAACAATTCTCACTCTCGCTGTAAGCATTGCCAATGGGTGGTGCCTGCAATTTATACTGAGAATTTAGTGAGTGCTGCAGTCTTCGAGGCCCTGAGTTCAAGTCCCAGTTGGGGTAAGTACAAAACTAAAATTGTTAAATGCCATTTCAAAATTAATCGCAGTTTAGTAAAAGAAGCGGCGTTGGGGTGTGAGGTTTGTGGTGTCTCTTCCGTTCCACCGCACCAAGTGTTTCAAAGATAACTACTCTTGGAATCGTAACATTTATATACTTGCAGCCAAGAAGATCTTTTATTGGACCCAAGACTATTTATGTTTGATATGAAGCAGACTTAATTTAAAGCTAAGCATTTTTGTGCTCAAAAACCCTTACTTCGTTTTAGTATTTTCAGCATATCTCCAAGCGATTTCTGTTTGACCGTACTTTCGACATCAAATCTGCTTGATGGCATGATGCATGATAGCACGATCTGCTTGATTTTTTCTTTCAACGATAGCTCCTATTTTTCAGAAAAACTGAGGGCTGATCTTATATCTTAAAAATAACTACATTTCGAACCGATCTGACCATAACCACCCAAAGTTTAAAACGCAACTGTAAAAAACAACTTCAAATGTGTCTCCTTTCTCTGATTACTAAATATTACACCTTACACCCAGAAAAAAGGAGAACGAATAACTTAAGAGCAAACGCTCTTTAAAAAAACATTTATTCGTTCTTGAATTTTCAAGAATTTCGCTCTTGAAATGGAGCTAAGTTCGTTCTCAGTATAATGCATTTAGGCAAGGGGATTGAGGTAAAGAAACAGAGAGGAGAGCAAGCACATTTGAAAGAGCACAATGTTGAACTCACTCTCTCAGTTTGGGAGAGGGGTGTGTGGGGAAGCTATCGAGCGGAAAGCGCAATCGATTTTTGCACTCATGTTGCTTTGGAATTCCCGACCAGTTATGACATTGCTGGCATGGAGAGACCTCTGTTCGACAAAGACAAAGACTGATGCTGCTTTGAGGTGTGTATTCTTCGAGTCGGCTTAAATTTGCTACATGGTTAAACAATTGAATTTTGATAAAATAAATTTAAGCACAACGAAAACAACTGATTTTCAATTCTCTGTGTCTGTGAATCTCTTGATTTAAAAGTAACCGATCTTACTGTTGAATCTGATGAGCTCTTGATACTAGAAAGAACGTTCTCGGCTTTTGACAATGCCGTATGCTCTTGATTCAAGAATGAGCAATCTTAAATTTCAATATGTTTAGCACTTGATTCAAGAACTATTCTGCTTGATATGAGAATGATTCGTACTTAGATCAAGTATTGAAGCTCTTGGATCAAGACAACCGGGATCAAAAATTCATACTTGGATCAAGAATTTCGCAATTGTATCGAGGATGAAATTCTCTATTTTTTTCTCTGAGTGTATGTAACATTTGTTGTTAGGTGCTCTTGGGTACATCAGTACCAGACTTTTTACGTAATCAGGACTATTTAACGCTCCGCCAAAGGATTTATAAAGATTGGATACGATACGAACGTCGGAACTGACCAGTTGCCGTACTTTTATATTCTTAAAAAGAGTATTATAATTTTTGGCAAGAAGCTTGAAACGCATAGAAGGATAAATCCCGACCTCATAAATTATCGAACCTGTTCCAAATTCCGAGTCGGTTTTCTTGTAATCGTTTCATATCAAATTGTGATTCTTAAAAAAGAAAATCCTTCTTTTACTCGGCTATATATTCTTGATCATTTAGACGGGTGTGATACAAAGTGTAGTGAGTGCATCGTGGGTTCAAACCCGCCACGGGACATCTAATGAAAAAGGTTTTCCTGTTCAGCAGTTGCTTTGAAAGGCTTGTCAAACTTTTCGGTCAACTGTAGGTCCCCTTTTCTTGTGCGAAAATAAGAAGTTCGAAGCCCACAAGCCAAGAGATTGAGAGAAACTCGGCTTGGACTTTGGTGCCGTAAAATCAAGTATTTATATTTAAGACGATCTGAGTTGATTGAGCTTTGGTTTCTCCCGATCAAGAACTTCTTCAAAGACTTCCAAATTTATATGAAGGAAGGAAGGTGGAGACACGACAGGACCACCTTTTTTGAACCCATCAGTAGTAATAACAACTAACCTCTTTAAAATCTACAAACACTTCTCGTATACAAACTCTTCCACCGAACTGGCACTGCGCCCAGAATTCTGAATTGTAAATTGCATTTGTTCGTTGGTGCGTTCCATCGCTGCGCAGTCCGCATATCATTACCAGTTGGGATCGGTTGGTAAAATGTTGCCCTTGGGCTAAGTAAACATCTGCCAGCACATTGTTACTTGAAACAATAACATTTACGATATGTATATGGAGTATGGCGAGTGACTGACAGAAAAGGAATCAATTTTTGCCGCAATCAATTCGGAAATACATTCAACTGATTTGTGACACGTAAAGCATTTTAATTGAATTTGTTATCAAAGCTCGCATAGAATTTTCAACACGACCGTCGACTGTCGAGTGGCAGGATGGTTGGGGTACCCACAATGTAAACAGCATTCATAGCGAATGCTGGCTGCTACGGAAGGAACAGCAAACGCACGATAAATATGCAAAACGCGAACATTTCATATTTTTCAACTGCAGGCGCAGAAGTTAGAGTCAGGCGGGACAGGACGCTCACACGCCAAGCATTGTGACAGGGGAGTGACAGCGGAGTGACAACTGATTGATATGCAGATGGTGTGTGGCCTGTGGGTGTGTGTGTGTGTGTGTGTGGGTGCCTGTGTGTGTGGGTGTGTGCAACAAGATGTTTCAAAATCAACCACAAAGAACAAAACTAACTTGATGGCACGACATAACAGCGGCTGGGAGACATAGACTTAACAGCACATCAAACAATCCGAAATTCATGTCGATTGCTCTTAGATTTATGCAAAACGATGTGATGAGCAAGATGAAGAGCGCGGCAGCAATTATAAGCTCATTCAGCCTTAAAGATTTGATTAGCTTAAAGAGGCTTTGCACTTGTCACGAGTCGCCCAGCTGTGAATGTTCGAGCTGGAAATTTAATTAGCAGCCATTTAGCAAGACAGCCCTGAAGCGGGCGGCCGCTCTCGCGCCTCATGTGACTCCAAAAACTCGTAGACTGCTCGCCTCCATAGCTTCAAATTATAAAAGTCAATAGGGAAATTATTGATTGAAAATGGGTGAAGTGAGAAAAAAGGGCCAAACAAAAGGCAAAAGTGGCATGTGCGTAATTTGTTGGGGGCATGGGTTGCGTATGCGTAATACGGGCTGTGCTCAGGGAAAGACAAGCAAGATTCAGAGAAAGGCGGGCATGTTTAAGTTGTTAAGCAAATATCATAGGTAATTTTTTATTGAGTGAAAGCGGTCAATTTGATTTAAAGAACACCCCAATTTAAACAAAGCAAAGTATTAAGCCGGCCCATATGAAATATTTTGCCTTCCTTTGAAAACCGTTGCCGATGAGACTCACACATTGAATGATAATTGCTAAAACATAGGTCTATCAAACTGCATTGTAGAAAGATTTTGGGAGTCATTTTATTGGAACAAATGATATTACTTTCGAAAATCATGAAATGAGTATTGAATTATTGTTTGATTGGCTTACATCATTTTATTTTGATTGTTTCCCTCAGGGATGCAAACCACTCGAATGTAAGTACTGGTTCGGTTCGATGTTTCACACAGTTTCTGAACCGTCGGTTCGGTTCGTTACATGGTTTTTATACCTGACTGAACCGCGGATTCGGTTCGGTTCCGGTTCGGTTCAGTGGTTCACAAAGGCACATTATGAAATATTATGATTTCTATCTTCTTTGTCGGATTTTAAGGATTCGTCTATTAGTTCGTAAAGGAATAAAATTCGGAAACAGAGAATGTCGGCTAGAATAGAAAAGAATAAACAACTCTTCTGGCTAAGATTGAATTAAGGTATAGCAAACTGAAAATATTGTCCACTAAATGATAGAAAGTAGATTGATGGCAGGTGAATTAAGAGATCGAAGGGCAATTGTCTCTGCCTTAAAAGCTATATCGATCCGGCATTGGATGTAGATAGTCAAACGAAATGTATACAAACTATCTCTAGGAAACGTTTCAAATTGCCAAAATAATAAGTATTATTGGCTAGAAGAAAGCAATCCCCATCTTAAAACTCGTCAGAGAACTGAACCGAACCGAACTGTTTTAATTTGTGGTTTTCGGTTTGGTTCAGCAATTCTGAAAGGAATACGGTTCGGTTTACCAGCTGGAATAAGGTTTTTTTTAGGTACCTTGAATTTTTGGGTCTGGGTGGACTCTTCTGTGGAAATGCCCATGTATATTTTAATTTGGTTTGAGATGCTTTCTTCTGTTTGTTACAAGCGCCTGGATAATCTAAATAAACCCACTACAAGGGTAAAAAAAAATGTAAATATGGGTCGCAGATTTTTATAGTTTTTGGTTCTTGTTTGGGCACACACTGGTCTATTAACTAGTTAGTCTCTGGCTTTTCTATCCATTCGATGATCATTTTAAAGAATTTTTATTATGCACACTTAAATCAAAACTGTTAAATCTTAAAAACTAGAAGCAAACGGTGGTTTTAGTTTTTCGTAATCCGTGTTCAACTCAGCTTATGAAGACACAAATTTTATCTTAAATAGTTTCATTAATTTAATTCCTGGGTTAAAAAGGACAATTTATTTGAAATGAGGAAAATATATATGCAACGTATGCGCTACCCTCTGTTGTGGTGCAAAAGTTGGACTAAATTTGTGAATCTATGTAATTACTCACACGCAAGGCAGGCTACATTAAAGTTTTAACAATAAAATCAATACTTCATTTTTCGGCCTGACCATTTTGGAAGTCTAGAAGCTCGCAGATAAGGTCGATTGGCGAGATTCAATTTTTGTATAAAAATTGTTATGTAAAGGTCAACTCAGGATACTTACGTGGAGAAATCTTTATATTTTGGGAATAGCAAGTAATAAAAAACATTTTTTTTTTGAAGATGGCATAATTGATTTCCAAAATAATCTCCATCTAAGTGTACGTACTTTTGCATTCGCTCTAACCAATTTTTGAAGCACTTTTCTGAGTTAAATGGTTAAAAAACATTTGATGCTTGGGAATAAAAAGAAATCATTGGAAGCTGAATCAGGGCTGTACGGCGGTTGACCCATCAAATCGACGTTTTGACGTCGCCGACGTGATATATGAGCTCGCATCTCTATGATGGAGAACGATTCTGCAATCATTTCCGTTAATGTATCTGTGGCGTTGGGATAAAACCGAAATACAAAATGGTCGATTGCTGTTTCCTCTCCGACTCATAACCATATATTCATAATTTGCTAACTGTGACGAACCTATAAACGTCCTGCCATTTTTCAAGCGGTTGTCAAATTATGCGGAATCCAACTGGAGTTCAGCAAAGTAACGCCACGATTGAAATTACTATCGATTTACAGTGATTTTTGATGTCGCTTAATAGCCTTTTCACACTTGGCGCAGCGCATTGCAGCAGATTTAAAAATAACTGAAAACTCTGTGTAAACAAAGAATACAAAACATAGTAGGAAAACAAATATTAATTCCTGAAGTATTCCTGAAAGTGATTAAGATTTGACTTAGATTAGTTTTAGATTTCGCTGATCAGCTGTTCACAGCTGCTCCATACAAATTGTCAAGTGTGCCCAGAGTAAGTGAGGAATTGACGGTCATACTAATTGAGTGGGTATGTCTTTCAAGTTTTAGTAATTAAATAACTATTTATTTCAATTAAGAAATCAACCGAGCCTCTTTTGAAGAAAAGGAGAACCTGCAGCCTAAAGTGGACGGAAACAAAGGTGCAAAGCGCACTGTCGGCTGTTCACCGAAATCTAAATCAAATCAGTGCGCAAAAAAGGTCGCTCCGTCAACTGATTTAGATTTGCTTAAAAATAATCTAAATCAAATCTCAATCACTTTCAGGAATACCATTATTATTTATAAAGAAGGAGGAAATGCAAACGGCACATTTGCTAAACGACGCAACGTGAGAAGCAATGCAACTACCAGCTCTCCATGAGCAGACGAGTTATGGGTCACGCCTTTGGACAACTCAAAGCAATGTTCAGCCCAACCAAAGCCCGACAATGGGAGGCCGCAGAAGATGGGCGCAAATGATCAGAAATACCATCACACTTAATTTATGTAATAACAGTTCAATTTAATTATTGAAGTATTTTACTCTATGGTTTTCTCATGTTTTTAAATATTTGTTTGTGGACCGCTGTATTGTCCTCTAAGAGCGATCAATTTGGTCGGCCCAGTACACTGAATCCCCTGCATTTCTTGCAATGCTCTCAGCGATCTGAGGCCTCATTGCTCTATTTTAGTTCATCGAATATTTTCAACAGTCAGATGACGTTAGGGCTTCTTTTTGGAGGTTGAGAATCAGAAGACGCCAAGATGCTTGAGTTGCTAAGTTCTTTATGCATTAACGAGTCATATGTCATAGCTGGAAACTTTCAAAACTTTCTTCACCATGGGCTATGAAATTTATTTTTCGGGAACCCTTTGGCCCTTGCGACACTTTCTCAAAGTGAACCCACTGAAATGGAGAGCAGTCGGACGGTCCGGTATGGGCATTTTCCGGTCTGAAAAGTGGCAGCGGCACCGTTTTTTTTCGGCCACAAGTCAATCAAATCATTTTCCTCGACCTTACTGCTCTTCCATTTTTTCGTATCATCTATAAAAGTGACATATTTTCTTTGCTTTTGCTTCCACAACAATGAATAAAATGTCAACGTATCGGAAAAACTACTTCAAATCGATGGCAATCTAGTAATCATTTTCTATTACTAATGAAAGCTGTGCCGCAGCTTGAATGCTGCGACAATCGACGTGACGTCACCCAGACTCTGTATTTTCTATGGGAAAAATTCTCGCATCTTTGACTTTGAGAGTTTTTTCCGAAGCTGCGGCCAGCGGGAACGGAGTATTATCGCCATTAAAACAACCGAGTTCATCGAACCAATGTTGTTGAGTTAGTCCACTTCGAAACTTGAGAAAAATAATCTAGCGAAAAATCTTTTATTTCAAATCTTTTTCAACTCACTGTAAACAATACAAATAACGCTATTACATCAAAGCGTTGAAAGACCGTTATTTACCAGATTTTATCCAGTGACATTAGTGTCAGCAGATGTGTACATATTACATATTATATATACATATTACATACATATTATCCCACGTATCTATGCAGAAGTGCTTGGTACTGGAAGAGACATCTGCATTTATTGTATCCATAGATAACATGACATCAGGTAGAGCTATAACTTAATTTTGCTTGTAAGATGATTATGTTGACTTATCTCGAACCCAAACCATTCCATCTCTCGCAGTGCCCGGGTTTTTCGAATCTAAAGATTTCCAAGTCACCCCCCATGTACATTTAATTCAGCATTTAACTCTTTTCACCCACTGTGCAAAGAATCACACGGCTGGTAGCTTTAGTTAAAATGAAATTAAGTCGGATAACTTGAGCTCTTCTTCAGACTTCTTTTGAAGCTAAACTTTTCGCATCCGGCATTTAATTGCTTTATATATATTTTGAAATTTTGCTAACGTTGTGGCTTTATGGTAAAGTTTCGCTCTCTCCCTTATTTTATTTTCAGAAGTCAACCAAAAAAAAAAATACGATTTTATCTATTACTTTGCACGCCTCGATGCGTTTTTAGTCTGCTCGTAAAATTCGGTTACATATTCATACGCCCTGTTGGCCAACCGAATGACCAACCGACCGCAGCGGCAATTATTTATGGGGAAAGTGCCAAGCCATCCAGCCAATGCAAATGAGTATCGAGGGTTTTTGATTGCATTTCGAGTCGGAAGCGCAGGAATTGTGATTTTTTTTTTTTAATATACTTGTACAACAGGGCTGGCTGTGCGGTCAGGAAATTGTAAAAATAGAATGAAATCCTCAAGCACTGAGTATTGATGGTTGAGTAGCCTTATTTACAATCGTTTGGGTATAAGTCTGCAATGGAAACTTGGTTCACATATTCGTGTTAGCGTGCAATGTGCACAGATGAAACTCGTTTCATTTCTTTAACTTCAACTGTGTAGTTTCATGTTTGGTTCCCTTCTCTATCGTTACATTCTCCCCCCATTTCCACAGCAAACATTAACTGTTTGGGGCAACGCACACGCACATCCAAGCAGTTAATCCTGGCGTGTGCTCGCCTCTGCCCCTGGCAACGGCTACAAGTTCAATATTTACCTTTGTCCGCTGTCCTTGATGATTGGCCCGAGGCAAGTAAATTTACATATTGAGAGGCGATTATCAGCTAATAGATTAATATTTTGTTTGCTCGGTTAGGTAAAAGCCAATTTAAGGCCCGAGGTCAAGCTTGAGATATTCGATATAAAACTAACTCGATACAAAGTGACAAGCTGAAAATCAAATATTCCCCTTTTCCGCATTCGCAGGAGAATGGAACGGAAATGGCAAACTTGAAGCTTAAGCGAGGCAGGAACCTTTGTACTACTCGAGCTGGCCCGCCTGCACTGAGTTCCCTGGCTGAGAGTGGCACTCGATGGCGGTGCGTGCGAAAGTTGTTTGCCACAGTTGGAAGATTGATTGAATCGAGAAGTGACGATAACAAGCGCCAAAGTGAAATGGAAAAGCAAATAGCAATGGCGTTGGCAACGGCACGGAAACTGAATATAGAACTATTGTACCTGCCACCCCTCGAGTACAGTGAAGGCTCTTGTGTGTCCTTGAATGGTTATTACGCAATGCAATTTTTAATATCCCATCTGAGAATTGTTCAAGAATTGAGCCAGCCCCTGTTAATGCTTGTACAAATCCCAGACTTGTTTTAGATAGAGTCGGAATACAGCCATTCAGGTACTCCTTAGCGAGTGCTCACTGCACATGCGTGCGTGCTATTCAAATGTTAGCTGACGCCATTACTTTTTGCCGACCCGCTTCCATTGCGTGCGCGATTTAGCCCGACACGAAATGTATGCACCCGCTCATAGCCATCCACGTGGTGCGTACGTGCTTGTCTCGGGGTAGAAATGTATGTGTGTGTGTGTGTGTATATCAAGCAGAAACTATACTTCTTTTATTGTTAGGGTGGTTTTTTTTAAAACTCTTCCGCTTGAGTCCACCTTGAACCGGGCAATTCGTGTGGTACAATTCAAATTAAAGTACATTTGGTCTTTTGTTTCCCATTTACTCAACCGCCATTCATATGCTCCTAGGTGGCCCCTCTACAAAAGTAATTAATTCCATTTTTATTGCATGTCCTTTCACTTTTTCTTTCTCACTCCTCGCATACTTTCGGGCGTTACTCATCTTTTGCAATTGCTTGGCCATTGAGCCACCCTTTTAATGTGGTCGCGAATCGTTCGTCGTGTCCATTGAGGCCATAAAAATTGTAATTAAGCACGAAAACTAGTGTCACATGGCGTATACGTGATGTGGGTCGATTTTTCGATTTAATTGCCACACAGTGCATTGCTCATACGCTGGTTGGCAGT
Source organism: Lordiphosa andalusiaca (assembly GCA_035044965.1). Lineage (NCBI taxonomy): Eukaryota > Metazoa > Arthropoda > Insecta > Diptera > Drosophilidae > Lordiphosa > Lordiphosa andalusiaca. Next base: position 16,439 of record JAWNNM010002707.1, read on the forward strand.
ACTTTAAAATGAATTTCTAGTTGACTTCCCTATTGTCCGTTTCCATTGGTCATCAATGCATTTGTAGAAAGAAAAAGGTTTTGCTTGGGTCAGTTATGTAATTGAAATGTAAACTTTTCTTACAATCATTCGGAGTAACGGGCAGAAGGTCGACCTAGCCATTTGTCCGTCCTGGAAAAACACTTGGATCTTTTAAATGACAAGAGCTGAGAAATCCAGAATTTTGCTAGTATGGATGTTCCAGCTTACCCGAGCCCCGAGCATCAAATTTATGAGAAGTTGCACGAAGACTTTGAAGAAAGGAACTACGTCAACGACATCCTTACAGTTGGAATTTTCAGGCTAGAGGATATTTGCTGGATGTACATTTTGTCCAACTTCAACGGGGTCTGCCCCATTTTGAAGAGAGTATCGTTTGCTTCACTTTGGCAACTTTGAAGGTCGCCACCACACAGAATTGTTGATCAATCTTTAAAATGTAGATAATAAAATATTAAACGGAGATTTTGGATATCGGCAACATCTCTATCTGGTTTCTCACTAAGAACTTCTTAGCCACACACTTGAACGATCTGATTTTTGGTTAATTAGAGCCGGTTAGATTCCAAGTCGCTAATGTTGATTTTCTTAGCTCTGACATCCAAATGTAATTGGTATGTTAAAAAATATTAAAATTTTCCCAATTTATAACTTAGAAATTGACCAATGCTTTTAGATGTAGTTTTCGTGACAAACCTTCTAGACATTAGGATGAGTTCTATGAACAATTTTAAAATGTAAGTTTGGTACCAATTTTTGTGTCCCATCCAGTGAATGGAAAGATACTAATTTTTCTACCTCTGGGTAACGTACAAGGAAAAGAGCAAAAAATTCACATACACAGGGAAAAAGTATATAAAAATCTATCCATTGTATAATTTCCCGGAGCGGAGTGAGCTGCAAATCATCCAAATGATGAATGAAAAATGATTTTTAGTTGGAATTCTTTTAAAGCTCCGTTGAATGATTAAAAGAATATTAAAGACATGGACAGTCTAATTTTATCTTTATTCCGTACCGAATATCCCCGTACCTTCACTCAGACAAAAAAAAAAAAATGTACTACTTGGATTAAGAATGTTTGATGTGAAGTTCGATTAGAATGGAAATTCTTGATCCAAGAATGGATTTCTTGATCAGAGTATGCATTTTTGAGCCCGACTTTCTTGATCCAAGAGCTTCAATATCCGAAACAAGAACTGAACATTGTCAAATTAATTACAAAAATTCTAGAATCGTTAAAAACTGAGAATGTTCTTTCAGGTTCAAGAGAAAGATCGTTTACTTTTAAATCGACAACAATTTAAATTAAGTTAATTTTTCCTTTTTGCTTAAATATATTTCATAGAAAATTAATTGTTAAGCCATTTATCAAGTTTTAGTCGGTCCGACTAATTCGCAAAACTACTAAGCAGCAGCGGTTTTTCCCTGTCAACTGACAGTCAAACAGACGTCTCTCCATGCCAACAATACCATAACTGCTTGGGAATTCCACAGCTACATGAGAGCAAATATCGATGGCCCTCGCCGATTGTTAGTTTACCCACACTCTCCTCTTCCACAAAAATCGTAGTTGTGAGAGCGGACCCAAAGGTATTCTCTCAAATGTGCTTGCTCTTCTCTCTCAGGTTCTTTACCCTACTCTCTTCGCCTAAAACTGTTAAACTGAGATCGAATTTAGCTCGATTTCAAGATCGAAAGAAAATTTAAGACAAAATAGATATCTTTTCAGGAGCGTTCTTACTTAAATTATTCGGTGTGCTTTTTCTGGTTGTACCCTGTTTTTGCCTTGATTTCAGTATTCAGTACTCATTGAAGAACGTTCAGAACATCTGCTCTCAAAAAATGTGAAAGAACAATATGTCCATATTTAGAGATGAATTAATCTTATTTGCTGAACACGACTTTTTGCTCTGTATAGGTATAAAAACTGTGGTACTTCCAAACTCTATTCTCATCATCAAAATTTCGTGTGAAATACCAAATCAAACGATCACAAAGCAATCCTTCTTAGTTTTCCCTTCAGGTTACATTTAAGTCATCATTGCTAAAGTTGAATTTATCTCCTTTAAATTTAGTGAAAACGCAATAAAGTGCTGAACAAGGCTGCAAACCTTTCAATTTATCCATGATGTTCGGTGCGGGGGTGCGAACCCATTGTAAAATCCAAGGTTCGGTTCGCGGACCTGTTTTTGAAACCCCTGAACCCAAGGTTCTGGTTCAAACCTTGGTTCGCTTGCACATAAAAAAAATAGTTCGACTTTTGAATTATTAACATATCGAAAATTAAACATACATACATTATATCCATATGCTTAATCATAATGATCATTACTCAAGCTATTTCAATTATAAAATCCAATAGATGACATCAACAGCTTTTAGAAACTGCTTAGTTTAAGTCAATTAGCATTGTATCTTCCAGGAGCTTTTCACCTATACTAGCACTTATATCAGATAACACAAATTTAGGTATTGAAATTGCTTGTTCAACTGATAACTGAGTTGCTTGTACAGCTTGTATAGTAAAAACCATATTTTTGAAGTCTTCGTTATTATATACCAATATTTTTAAGCATTTGTCGATGAATGTTATCTTGGACAATTTTCAAAGGTATTTTTAACATCATTCTCAGATTTTATTTGTGATGGTTGTTTATTGCTTTTTATTACTTTCATAAACTTCTCGTCTTCGCAATAAGACGTTGAGTTTCATTGTCGAATTTTTTAAAAACTCTCATTAAGGACATTTTTTTGGAAAAATTATCAGCGGTTCGGTTCCGGACCGGTTTGCAGCCTTGGTGCTGAATAATATCTATCAGTTCTCTGGAGGTGAACCTCTCGCCGACTGATCAATAATAAAGGTGTTCGAGTCGGACTATGAGAATCTACACATCTTTTTTATTATGTTGACAATCGTCTTTCCTTCCAATTGTTCTCAAACCTCCACAGTCCAGAGAGCTGATTGTCAAACATGATATTTAAGAGAGCGTAAACAACTTGACGCCATTTTCTGTTGAAAATGTTGAAAATAATCAAAAGTTATTTGTAAAGATAATCGGACTGTTATCGAATATATAAATATAGCACCCGCACGCGTGAGGGCAATAGACGCCTGCGTTGAAATGTCATGGAAGTAGAATCTTAATTTAGGAACTTAAGGCCAATTTTGCCAGCTAGAATTTCTTAGCATCTAAAACATATTTATTCCCCAAGCTAACCTTCCATAAAACAACTTAAATTGAATTATTTATGGTAATTAATTCGCTTAGAGCTTTGATTATATTTCAGTGTTGTTAGAAGCTTCTGCAGCAAGGGTGGGGAAACAACATGCAACTAATTTTACACACTGCTGTGATAAAAACTATGAGGACAACGCAGACACGAGATGCCCGGCAGCATGCAGCCTACGTTGGACTTGACAGGAAGGATAAAACCAATTTCAACTGGAGTCGAGAGTCCGACAAAAAGAATTTTCGGTCTCATAATTGCATGAACACTGTGTGAGATGATGGGGAGCATGTTTAAAGCTTTATGCTGATGCTCTTTTGTGCACATTTTGTGGACTTGCTGGTGACATGCCTTGGCTGTAACTAAATGGCCGAACATGCGCATGAAACCAGCTGAAACTGTGCCTATGTGTGACTGTCTGTCTGCTCGCTTGGCAACCTCAAGCACACTTCAGTGCCACACAATGCCAAGCAGAGGCATATGAGGCAAACAAAAGCGCAACAGCAACAGCAGCAACAACAACAGGACCCTTGAAACAAAATGAAAACAGCAACAACAAACATTATGATGATGGTTAAAGCTAACGAACTAAAGTAGCATAGGTTTTAAGCATAAACAGCAAGAAATCGTTAATGGTTTATACATGGGCACACAACGCGTGAAGGAAGTTCCGTTTCAAGGGGTTCCCTACGACGGTTCGGAGTCACAGCTTAATTCAGTTTTTGTTCGATTAAAATTTATATAGAATGTAATTTATTCCGGGATATTAAATTGCTTTAAGCAATGGGATGTTTACCTTGCACCCCGCCAGGGGCACGCCACTGTACACACCCACCCACACCCACACCGACCCGCCCGTGCAAACACAGAGAGAGGCAGCTGAGCGTGGGCACTTAGGCAAAGCCACAAGAGCAGCCGAGCAACAGACTTAGCTTGCTGCGACATGAGCAAGGATGGGCGGCGGGTTTGAGGGTATCTTCTTGAATTGCAAAACCGCAAAGCACAAACCAGCCTCGCTGGCAAACAGGCAAACACCCAGTCACTCACACACACAGGACATTTTACAGATTTGACGGGTATGGCAGGTCCTGCGGCATCGCTTATGTATTTAGTTACATTTGCGAAATAAAATATTCATACATTCGTGTGCACTTAGTTAAAAGTCGTGTACTATTGGCGCCCACTGTTGCGCCTCCATGGCTGCAGGCACAACTTTTCAAAAACGCCGGAAATTTCGCCAGCCCCAACTTTTTATGTCTGTGTGGGTGCGTGTGCGTGTTCGCCCTTTTCTAAGTATTTTATCTGCACGTATCTCGGCTGGGCCCTGTAGAATTTGCTTACATTTCACAAAATTCTTCTTCTCTGTAGTCAAATTTACCGTTTTCTTGCTCGCAGTGTGCGAGCGTACTTTGTGTGTGTTTCTGGCTGCCTTCACGTTTCAGTTAAAAGTTAGTTTCCGCCCAGTTTGTTGGTCCAACAAATGCTATGTGCAGCTTGGCCCAAACTGTCGGCGCCATTTTCATGCAACAAATGTGTAAGACGAATTGAGTCGAAGCAGCGATAATACCGTGTAGAACTATTAGAAAAAATCATCAATTAACTAGAACTGAAAAACTCGAAAAAGATTGGAAATCACAAAATCAAAATTTATCAACTCACAATTTAGCAAATCTCCTACAGTTCACAGTGAAGCTTCAGCTCAAAAAATTTAATTTCAGACCAAAGTGTAAACAAAAATTCAAATACTTTCAGTGGGCTTTGCAATGCAGCGATTTCGAAATCTCTAACAACCGGCTGAAAGATTTTACTCAGATATTTTTTTATCATATTTAAATATCGGATTGTTCCATTCGAGTAAAAGCGATCTTTATCGAAAATTGTTGAATTTGAAATTATAATCTTGGGTTGAAATATTTCCTGATTTTGTTTACTTTTGACACATTAGCGTCTCGGTTTCGAAACTGAATTCTTAGTTTTAGATTGAAATTTTCTCAGTGGAGGTATTATCAGTCGAAATTTGAAAATATAAGTATAACACGATCCTTATCAAATTTATCAAATCATCATCCCCTTTGAAAGGGTAGATTTAGGGCCGACCAGCGATTTGCAAACAAATTAAACAATTTTTAAAATTCGAAAATTTCAGGATCGAGGCTTTTGTGGAAAAGGCTTTGATTCCCAATCTGCTTTTTAGCCAAACTTTAGTTTAAGAAAGGGCTACAAACCATGAAAAAATCAGGAGGGGTTCACTCCCGAGCTCATACCCTAGAAAAATTTTGGGTTGGGGTTCAGAGAGCGGGTTCGGAAGGTCGCTGAACCCAGTTTCACGTTCGATCCGTGGTTCAGACATTATTTTTGCTGTTTTAGTTCTAAGGTAATAAATTTTTGAATATCCTGCAACCTGCACTTTAACGTGGGAAGGTTTTTATAAACGCTTTGATAAGATATTACTGTATTATGCAGAAGATTTAGAACTTGTGTGCGACAAGTGTACCAAGTTGAGTAGAAATCGCTGGGAAGAATGTGAAAAAAAAATATATTTTTGAGCAGAAAATTTTTTTGCACCGGTTCAGGTTTGGGTTCGGCAGGAATACATTTTGTTGTTTCTGTTCGGGTTCGGTTCCGACTTCCCAAAAAACACGGAGTCTCCGACTCCGGTGCGGTTCGACTCCGAACCGGTTTACAGCTCTGGCTTAAAATCTGTTAATGAGACTAAAATTATAAATAACACATCGAATTTATTTTCTTCTGATCAGAAAAAAAACACATATTATATAAGATGACAATGTCTTTAAAATGTTTGAACTATTTCTCAATTCTCACTCGACCGGCAGATTAGCTATTTATTTTACCGATAGACAAACAGCTGAATGCTTTGCTGATTTAATTAATTACTGCAAAAAAAAAATGTTCATAAATAAATGATTTGTTTACCTCCATGCAATGAATTTGGAATTGAAAGAGACAGAGCAACAAATAAATAATATCAAGAAGAGGATTAATTAGGTTATTGAACTGGATGATGCCAAGTGATTTCAACGATTCATGTTGACAAAATCCACATGTTAAATAGTTCTCTTGATTAGAGATCAAGTTATTTCCCAAAATAGTTAAAAGTTAACTTACTCTGCAACAAAGAAACTGTTAACACAAAAAATAAGTCTGTAAATTTAACATTTTTCATTGGTTTTCATGGTTTTAAGTTTTCCGCTTTTGATTTTAAAGTTTACCACTTTTAAATGTTCCACTTTTGATTTTAATATTCTACACTTTTAATTTCAAAGTGATACACTTTTGCAACTACTACATTTCCTTTTAAAATAAATGAAAAAAAAAAAAAATTTGCCAACCACAAAAGCCTGCCTTGTTTGTGCGCGCCCATAAATCCAGTTTAGAAACACCCCCGCTCCACCGCCCTTGGATTTGTAAGTTAAAATCGAATACCCACCAAGATCAAGTAGTATGCGCTTCTGAAAACCAACAAACTAATACACAAATAAAATTTTTTAACTTTTTACGTACTCAAGCTGGGAATTAAGGACCGGGACCCTGGAGGATGACCACCACGAATGACTATTGGTGGGCGCCAAATGTGCTACTTATATTAAACTCAATTCACGTTCTGCCTACAGCTTGTAATTCTCAACTTCGAATTCCGCTTTTTGGATTTCACCACATTAAAAACAAAGGTGGTTGCACTTTGAAATCAATAACCTGCTCTGTTGTTTCAAAATTTCAAATGGGTAAAATCAAAAATGAGAGTTGTTGTTTCAAAAAAGTGAGAGCAGTTTGAAATCAAAGGCTCTCACTTTTAATTTTAAAAGTGCAACACTTTTGAATCAAAAGTGTCTGAAATTTAAAATCAAAGATTAAAGTTGTTGATTTTAAATGATTGTATTTTTGATTAGCCGATGAAATTAGTAAAATCAAAAATAACAAGAGAGAAAGTCGGTCAAGCCCGACTAAAACATACTCTGTTCCAAAGAAATTATACGCTCAGAAAAAATTTGGATGCTGCAGTAGCGGCTGAAAGCAGCGCTGCTACTGCGCTGCAAAAGCAAACAGTTTTTTCAACCGGTTTCCAATATTTCTTTGGCGGATCGATAAGTTATCCTGTTTACTAAATATCTCCAGAAGTAACAGATCATCTATCTTAAAAACTGTGGGAGATATGACGTTTTTTCCATATTGCCGGGGCGGGAGGGGGCATGGCCAAAATTAAAAATAAACTTGATCTGCCTGCAGACATAAGAAGCATATGTCCCATACATGTCAAACCTCTATCTCTTATCATCTCTGAGATCTTCATACGTTCATACGGACAGACAGAAGGACAGACTGAAAGACGGAAATGGCTATATCGACTCGGCTGTTGATGCTGATCAAGAATATATATACTTTATGGGTCGGAGATGCTTCCTTCAGGTTGTTACATACTTTTGCACAAACTTGTGTATCGACTCTATGTACTACGGTACAGAGTATGAAATAGGCAATTTCAACAATTTTTGCTCAAAGATGAAATATGTTGAAACTACAATTATTTTTTTCTTAGTACACACTTAAAACAAAAGATCTTAAGTAAATACCACAAATATTCTATATTGGTAATTTTTTCCATGGCTATCGATAGCTTAAGAATGAATGGACTCTATTTTTTGGAAGAAGTATCGCACACTTCCGATATACACATGTCCCTTATCGATTTTTAATATTTTGCTATCACTAATAGAATGTACAGAACAAACTTGAGCTCAAAAACTCGACGAGAAGAGCATTCGATTATTGTGAAACCTTTTTTTTGGGCTTAGCTGTCAGCTAGAGATAGCAAAAATTGGACGTAAGAACATTGTCCAGATACAGTGTATATCGATATTTTGTTCATGCCCTTAGGATGTTTGTATCAAACTATCATGATATTGTTCCCGACAATACCGAGTAATTTGCACTTGTTCAATTGTGAAAACACATATACTCTTTTCATAGGTTGGTCGACAATTCTTTTTTGTTTGAATGTTTCAAATTGAAAGGCACATCAGTTTAGTCCGAGTCGGAGTCGTTATTAGTTTATTTTGTAATTTTGTTAGGCTTTCTTTTTATGCCTCCTTAGTAAATAAGCCTTTTTATAACGTGCTTACAAATTTGTTGACAGCCTTTGTTTGTCGACCATTAATAAATAAATAAATAAATAAAAAAAAAAAATAGTCTTCAATGTTTTAATCACATTGCTAGAGCGAACGGAATCTATCGATATCGGAATACTTTGCTGTTGAGAAAATCAAATGACTTAACAGCTGGTCTACTCGAGCAACGAATTGGACCGACGCGGCGGTCGGCTAGACTGAACTTTTGAGAAATTGGGGGTAAGTCTGTAAAACGGTTCGAAAGCGGCCAGAGTAGGCAGGTTTACCGATGGCTTTAAGCCAAAGAAATAATTTAACTGAAAATTTGTAGATATATTTTCGATTCAATATCGATTGAAGCGTTTTAAACTTTTGACTTTTGTTGTGTAGAATGTTAATATTGAGTTAGGGTGCCTTCACTTGCCCACAAACAAGCAGACTGTAACATTTACTGTGCAAATTGCTTCCATACATGTGTGAACTCCTGTCAGAGGCAACGCCCGTTGACTGTTGCCAGATAAAAAAAAAAATTGTATCCAGTTTATATGGAAAAAGCTATATTTAATAGTACAATCTCTATTATAAACACTTTGATAATGGGCCACATCTAGCACCTTGACGCAAAATGGTTCCATTTCAATCAATGCGACTAAAGGTTCTCGCGGCATTTCTGATATGATTCTACGCAAAGAATCCAATTGACAGCCGAGTCATACCCCTTGCTACCCTCTGAGGAAACGATAAAAAATAAAAACATAATGAAATCACCATTTAAATAGTAACAATTTTGCATGAACGACCACAGTTGGGCATTAACTAATATCTTTGACATTTTATAGTGCTTGCGGGCAAGGTCAACAAAAGGGACCAGCCAAAAAAGGGATTTTCCCTTTGCTGGGATTCTACAATTTGAGCATTTGTCGGCGTCAGCAACTCGCTTTGGTATGGCTCCACACAAAATAGTAAATTCATTTGATTTCGGAAAAACCCAATTTAAACTAAATTGAATGACCTTTTATTTGAAACAAATCAAGCCAGTTTATTGTGATAGAATATGGGAGAACTAAGTATGCTAGTTTTGATATGATACAGCGTTTAATTTAAAGCTACGTATGCGAATTTATTAGTAAACAACTTTGAAATTGTTATTTAATTAAATCTGCTCTCCAGGCGAATGTCATCAGCAAAAAAACGGCATGTGTAATGAATTGCAATTTATGGTTATGTCATTTAAATGCAAGAGCAAAAATACGGACAAAAACCTGGCTCTGCACAATATCAAATTATGCTAATTAAATGAGAACTGGTTGACTCTTTATTGCCGCACAATTTAACCGAAAAGCGGGCGACGGAAGGGCGGGCGCTGCTTTGTATTTGTTTGCAGTGGAGGAGGGTGAAGTCGTTCCCAACACTCAACACACTTTTAATCCTAATTAATCCTTTTGCTCAAAGTTAAGTTCGCCGACAAACCAAATGACCAGCAGCCGAGGTGAAGTACAATAAAGGATAGTCAAATACTGGAATGTTGGCAAAGCGAAAATGTCGACTCGTCGCAAATTAACTCAATGACCAACTCTTGTTCCGCTAGCAATTGTTGTGCAATAATTTGAATTAAGTGGCCGGCAAGGGCGCGCACTAAAAAACAGCAATCTGCTCGGTATAAGTAATTGTTTGGGAGCCACATAGTGTGCCCACTCGATGTATATGCCCAGAAGAGCTTGCGACAAGTTGGATAACTTTTTTGTTAGCCAAAGCTTGCACTCGTGAAGCCCTGAGAAACTATGAAGTACTTTTGAATTGAAATAATTTTTCACATACAGTTTTGTTTTGTGCAAATTTAATAATGTTGAAAAGCTTAATACGGTGAAATGAAGGAGAGAACTTTGTAGTCATATATATCGGACATTTCAAATCAAGTCATCCACCACGATATTTAATTTTTTTTTTAATTATTTTTTTTTTTTATTGCTTTTATATTGAAGTAGCTTGGATAGTTCTCCAGATAGAATGGAAACACATAAATCGAACGAACAGCTTTATTATTTGGGTTTTTCTTCAAGAGAGCCATTCGATATTTAATTCGAATATTCTCTTTTCCGATGGAGCCTATATTAAAGTACATTTTGAAATATATTTTAAGATAAAAGACAGCCTGAAAGCTCAGGATTGTTTTTTCAAATTTTATTTTCCATCCAATTTACAATTAATACATCCTTTGTTTAATTGTTTTACCGCGAATAATGTAATTACCCTAGAACGTTTTTCAAATGTCGACCAAAAAAGGCCAGAAGGCAAGCAAAAGAAGAAGAAAACATTAAGTATGAATGCATGAATCAGTGTTAAGAGCCTGACTTTCGGTGTTTTTGTGTATTTTACTTTGAGAAAAACGTCCTCATCAAATGTAGCAGAATAACGCTTACATCGTTGGGTGGGTACTTTTATCAGCTCAACTGTTTCGCTTATAACTCCGGTGTTTTTTGACCGATCTGATTGTACTTTTCAGAATAGGTAGATATTGGGCCTAGCTTATACTAAACCACGAGGCTCTAACTTGAAAATTGTGGGTCTGACGGCTGTTTAGGTCTAGGATTTCTAGAGGAGGTCTAGGTTTTTTGGGGATAAAAGGGGGAGGGGTGGAATTTTTCAAATCTGAAACAAACTTGATCTACGTACAGCATAAATCTACCTTCGTGCAAAAATTTGTGGCTCTATCTCTTATAGTCTCTGAGATCGACGCGTTCATACAGACAGACAGACGGACAGACGGACGGACGGACAGACGGACATGGCTATATCGACTCGGCTGTTCATGCTGATCAAGAATATATATACTTTATGGGGTCGGAAAATTCTCCTTCTCCCTGTTACATACATTCGCACAACTTCATGATCCCCCTTTTCCCATTTTCAATGGGAACAAGGTATAACAAGAAAGAAAGTCAGTCAAGCCCGACTATAACATACTCTGCACCAAGAAAATTTTGAATCATAACTCGAAAACCGTTCATCCGATCTTCTTCGATCATGGCGGATCGATAAGTTATCCTAAGAACTAAACATGTCCAGAAGGAACAAACCATCTATCTTCAAAACTGTGGGAGATATGACGTTTTTTCTAAACTGCGGGGGCGGGAGGGGGCGTGGCCAAAATTGAAAATAAACTTGATCTGCCTGCAGACATAAGAAGTATATGTCCCATACATGTCAAACCTCTATCTCTTACCATCTCTGAGATCTGTGCGTTCATACGGACAGACAGACGGACGGACGGACAGACGGACATGGATATATCGACTCGGCTGTTGATGGTGCTCAAGAATATATATACTTTATGGGGTCGGAGATGCTTCCTTCTGGATGTTACGGCCTAACATAGAAAATCGGCCTAAAAATAGACAAAAATATTAAAAGACAACTCTTGTAATTCTCAAGTACGAACTCCGTGCAATCGGCATATAAAAGGGGCATCTGAGTGATAAGCATATTACTGCGTTCTTTACTGTGAAACTAAAATAATGATTATTAATAATTACAATGTGGGTTACAGAAAGAAACTTTAGTGAACCAACAGCTAGAAAATATCCTATAAAAATAAGATAAAAGGGGGGGTTTATACGCTTCTTAGTGTTGTGTAGTCTCTCTTCCTCTTCTGTCTCCAGTCCTTCCCCCCCTCACTCCCTTTCCACCTGTCTATAATAGTTGAAAATGTTTTTTTTTCTAAGATCTAGAAAGGGTTTTTAAATCTAGAAAATGCATTTCGACAGTTTTCTTAATTTCAGAATGTCTTAGTCTTATTTTTTTATATAATTTTTTTCTAAAATATATGACGAATCGCATTTGACCCCTTTTTTGAGGTGAATTTCTAAATTTTATGGCGATTATGGCTGTTTTTTTCGAGTGCAGGAATGGGCTGGGCACTGTCAAAACTTGTGCTTAAACATTGTCGAGGTCCTCTTTTGAGTACAAAAATACATCAATCTCTTGCAAATGATCTGTTGACTATTACTTTCGTTGAAATTACTTTCATGAATTAATAAATTCGTCATTTGAAATCGATTTTTAAAATTCTGTTCCGTCAGTAACATAGCCCATTTTCTTTGTATTTGCTTCTGCACTAAACGAAAGGCAGCCGTATCGTGAACTGTCTGACTGTCGGGCAGAAATACCAATCTTTAATGCTGGATCTCATTTTTCTTACGATAATAATAGACCACTGGATGCACTGTGCACTGATCGTTATTGCAGTGGAGCGATTGAGCAGCATCTTAATCAAGGATCGCGACATACACAGTGCCCCAGCAACTCTAATTCAGATTTCATTCCGCTATTTTTTTCTGAAACTTTGAAAATTTTCAATTAAAGAGAAAATATTTTTTTTAATTTTAGGCTGAATCGCCTTAGGACGTGTGTGTATAGGAGAATTTCTAGTTTTCGGGGCGAATGTTTTCTGAGTGTATATGCTAAAATAAAGTTAATGATTTGTTGAATTACTATAAAACAATCATTCCCTTGAGTATCGAGATTTCGAACTTCAATTTACGGTCTAAATTGTTTTGTTTACAGTTTCAATTATATACATCGCTTAACGGTTGTTTGTTTGATTGGACTTAGATTAAGAAGTCATCGCCAGTGGCTCTTTGAGCAAATAAAGATCATCATTGGTATCATTCAACAGCTCCTGAGCGATGCTCATGCGACGGCACCGAGTAGTTATCTTTCTAGTCACGAAACAATATTCAAGTCATCTGAGAAAAGGTCCAGCAATGAACAAGCCTTAATAGAAACCGTTTGTACCATTCTTGAATCCACTTTCAATTCACCTTCCAGTTTACACCTCTGCCTCTCTCCTTTTCGTTACACATTTCGGTGTTATATAATCAATATGCAAGCCCTAGGCACAGCAACGTTGAAAGCTTTTAATTGAATTTATCCTTTGTAAACATTGCGGTTTTTCTTAGCCAAAACCAAAAGTCAACTTTTGTGTGACAAAACATAACAAAAATAAAACGCTATCCAATCGACCAAAATAAATGTGGACTAAAAATAGAAAAACTAGGAAAGAAAGCAACCAAACAATGGTAAAAACAAAAAGCAGCCAGTGAAAATTGTATGTACATAGCTGGGAAGGAAGGAGGCGGCCAAGAAATTTATGCGTTGGGTGCCACAGCGACACAACCTCAGACACTCACTTCTGCCATGCGAGGCAAAAAGCGAATGCAGGACCAAGCTGCGTTTGTTATTCTTATCTTCTCGAACGGGCCGAGGAATCAATGGCCACGGCACAAAAAGCCAAGGGGAAAGCCAAGTAAACGTGGCGTAAACTTTTCGTAAAATAACGCCAAGTGGCGAGAAAAACACAGCTCAAAGTGGGTAAGATGGATAAGCGCCATACAAAACGGCTAAAAATTAAGTTATTTTGCTCTACTTTCTATTGAACGTAAAATGGCAACTGAAAGTCTGCAGCGGAACAGATTGCCAGACAGTTTGCCAGGTTATGTCCTGGGCAGATACAGACATTGTTGACGATGCCAAAAGGCAATCTGTTTTTGATAGCGCTTCGCAACTGTTTGCAGTTGAGCCACAGTACGTGCAAATCAAACAGCAGTATTAATAAGTGGGGATTTTTTTTGTACTAGATTGAAAAACAATTAGTTTACACCATTTTATGAAAATATTCAGACTTATTCATAGAACTGCAACATTCATTAAACATTAAATGAGTTTTTAATTAATTTACTTACCAATCTGCAATTGAAATGTTTTCACACAATACTTTTTAATTGTTCCTGAAAGAGAGAAAAAGTTGTAATTTGTTTGTCAGAAGAAGAACAATACAATCGCACACGCAAATACTCGTGTACAGTTTTACATATAACAACCACCGACATGCCCTTACAATTTATTTGTAGTGACATCTATTAAAATGAATTAAAATGCTTAATTTCTTTTTTAAGTGTGAAAGAGTGATGGTGTCAGGTGCATGCTATATGTTTATGATGTCCAATATGCTCAAATAATTTCTCGATTGCGGATTCCCAATTAAAAAGCTCGTAATCAATAAGGGACTAGGGCGCAGAGCGTGGATCGACTGTATACAAATCGTTCTCCAATAGGTTTAGTAACAAAGAGGTCGGTCAGATTGACCAGCTATACCGTTGGCTTATCCCTTGTATTTAAAAAACAAAAAAGTCCTTTCGGATCATTGCAGCTCTACACAGAGACTGAAACTTTCGGAAGCTTATATTGAAGAAATATTGATTTTATCTCGACCTTCGATTGAAGTTTCACGCCAAATTCGTATTATATATACGAGATATCCGAGATCAAGTCAATCCTATTCGTACTAGAAATGAGAAGGTCCGGAATTGACAGCCTTCTGACAACGTTTGGGATTGATTTAATCCCGGATATCTCGAATTTTTTTCTGTGTTCTCGCCTTTGATTGTGAAGTGTCTCCAAAATGCTTCGCTTTTAGATTAAAAGACGCAAGTTGAGAGATTTGAAAAATCTAGTCGTCTAATCTAATTTCTCCTAAAATCTAGGAGCCGACATTTATCCTTTTCACTTTATTTATAAAGTCTTCCCAGTTTAGTTTAAGGATTGAAAGTTTGTTTGAATATCTCTAGAGACACCCCTTCTGGGACATACAATAAACATAACCTATAAAACATTTTTCGGTGAAATCAAATTAAAATTAGTCACAATCAAATATTGCCTCAGGATTATCCTAATTCGGCATTTCTGGCCATATAAAGCTTATATATTCTTGATCAGCATCAACAGCCGAGTCGATACACCCATGATCGTCAATCCGTCCGTGTAAACAAACAGATCTCATATATAATAAGAGATAAAGGGTTCACATGTATGGGACATATGCTTCTTATACCTGCAGGCAGATTAAGTTTGTTTTCAATATATGACAAGCCTCCTCCCGCCCCCCCCGCAATTTGGTAAAAACATAATAGGAGTAGAAATAGCGTTTCAATAAAAATCCTTTTTTTTTGCTCTTGTACACTCATAAAAAAATTCGCCCTGGAAATTAGAAACTCTCCTATAAAATCCGTTCTAAGGCGATTCACCCTTAAATTAAGAAAAATTTGAAAATTTTCCATTAATGAGAAAATATTTTTCTTTATTTTAGGGTGAAAAATCGCGCAGTCTTGGAAGTTTCGATAGGAAGCGGTTGAATTATTGATATACAGAAAAAAATATCCAATTGGAATGGATAGCTTTTAAAGTATCCATTTTTCATATCCTTCAGATGATTTCCAGCTTCGTTGGATGATAATTTAAGATCTATTTAACATTAAGTAGATATTTTAATATCCATTCCAAATAGATACCGAAATAATCCAATGGACATTTCTTAATATCTATTTTTTCTCTGTGTAATGCTCAGTCATTATACTTTTCGCCGTGGCTTAAGCGTCCCCTCATAAACTGTTCGTGGATCCTCTTGGAAAATAGAAGTACATGTGGTGAAGCCCTTCCACAAAACTGATGTCTATCTAATTCTAAAAAGGGGGTAATTGTTGAGTTACGTTAACCAAAAAATTTAAAAAAAAAAAAACCAATATGCTGTTATACAAATAATTTAAAAGAGTCTCATTCTTTTGAGGTAAGCAAACATATTTTTTTGCTCCACTGTCCTAACTAAAACTATTTCTTTAAAATGTTTATATTTCATTCAGACATCAAGACGTTTTTGGTTTTGTTTACCGATACATCTTTGAGACCACTCATCCGATCGGTGTGCCATTTTGAATCAACATTGAATTGACTTCAAACAAATTCTGAAAGATCTGTTATAAGTCGTTTCAAAGATTTTTAGATATTATAGATGACGCATGTGAAACAAAATACGTTTATTCCTGGTAGTTAACATTGGCTTATAATATCTGATTTGATCCTCACGCGACATATATAATATCAATAAATCTTTGGTCGTATATCATAAAATAGGATGATAAGATATAGTCATCCCATTTTGAGCATATTTTGTTAATATCTTTCAATCGTTTAACATTAATAATGGCAAAAAAAAGTTCCCACTTAAACCCATTTCCGACGAATTAATTGTATGGACGTTATTTGCGATAGTCATCCGATTTTAACACAACTTTGTAGAATTTGAGGAAAGAAGATAAAATTAATAAATACCTAATTCCAAGAAATACCTTTTGCGAAACAAAAAGTTTTTTTAGCAAAGACTATTTTCCAGTCCTATCTTTTATATGACAGCTACACCGTAACAGTTTACCGATTTTCAAAAAATCATAGAAAACTAAATCGTTTTTCTCACTATAACTTATCTCCCGACCGATGGAGAGCTATAAGATATAATCATCCCTTCACTTAACTTAGCCATGTGAATAAGGATAGTGTTATGTCTCATGATGCATTATAATAGCTAATCTGATCTTTATTGAATTCTTCAGTATTCATGCGTATTTCACAAGTGTTGCTTGGGATGACAAAGATTTTAATGCTAGAAAGGAGATATCTTATTGATCCATAGCTATGTCGTGACATCAACAGAAATATTATTATGGTGGCTTTTACTTAATACATAACAGATAGCCAATTAAATTAATACTTCACCTTGGACTGTCAAAGATTCTTTTACTGAAAACAGTGTTGCCAGTGTTGTTAGAAAATAAACTCAGTGTTACTTAACAGGATATTACTTGTTAGCTTATAAGTGTTTACAATAAAAACTTTATACATCCAAGTATGCGGTAAATTAGCCTGATTTTTGGCCACATGAAGAGAGTTCTGACAATGAAAGAAAATGGCCGCGAGCATTCTGCAAACTCTATAGCTGGTCTTACAAAAGTATTCGCATTCTCCGTATTCATTTGGAATAAAAGACAATCTCCATCTAGCCATTCTTTATGAAGTTTTCAAACACATAAGAAGTTGTGTTGCATTTTTTCCACTTCTCAACCAATTTGCCGACAAACGATCTCAAATTTTTTTTCGTCGTTTTTAATTGTTCGTCTGTGCACTCATTTTCAGCGCAAATATGACTAAAAACGTATTGTTCAACTTGCTAAAACTTATGGATTTGAACATGTTCCATTAGCCACACCTCAAAAAGTGCACGTCTAGGTACTTTCATTATGCCTAAAAATTGAATTAAACAGTTAATAGGCAAGTCTTGACAGCTCATATTGTACGTTTCACTTTTGCAATGATCTGAATAATTTAAAAAAATTTTAGTTGGAGCAGGATCTTGCAGTACTCACAAGGTGGACCCTCCAACATAAGGCCACATGGCCACTAAAACGACACAGAACTAAGTGTTAAGATATAAGACGATGTTCAATCACTGGTCACAATCACATTTTTAGAAAATAATTACGAACCTCTCAATCAAATAGACACCTTCAGATCTTATGTAGCCCCACATGTTAATTTTTTATCAATATTTTTGCCAGCTCTTTAAAGGTGCGCCAAAAATTTTATTCTGCAACAGCAGCAACATATGTTCGGCTTGAGCGCTCACAGCTGTGCGAATATTGAACGCAATTTGAAACGGTAAATAAATACAAAAGGATAACCGGGATGCGAGATCCATTTAGAACTTGAACCAAGCTCAATAATTAATTACCCAGTTGAATTTAAAATGTTTTCAAATTCGGAACATTTCAACTCGAATCACGTTTCTTGGGACTCATAAGAAAGCTTTAGAAAGAGAACATTTCACCACAAGTGAGAAACACCGTTCGTGGCCTGTTTTTGACCACGATTATGCTTATATTTAGTCCAATGTTCTTGGTTTCTTCTTCTAATAGTACATGATGATTTCAGCAAAGCGCTGTGGCACGTTCTATGCTTTGCACAGAAACGTCTTCAGGTCTTTCCGCTGCATTTGGTCGATATTTTGACCTTTTAAGTTTATCGAGGATATTCTCAGAACAATCAACAATGTCTCATCTCTGGGACAGCTACTCCGAATTTATCGCTTCGAAAAAACGTTTCCATTTCAAATCCTTCATCAGCGTCAACAGCCGGATCGATGTAGCTGTCAGTCGCTGTCCATCACCAGCCACTCAGTTTTGAGATCCTAAAACTATCCGGGCAATTGCGCAGACATCTGCTAAATCTAAGATAAGACACACGTTCAAAAGCATAATAAATTATTTATGTAAGTGGCTTCCTTCCGGCTAATCGCGAACAAATCGACACAAAGTTCACCCCAAAGGGTCAGCAGCAAATGTAATTAAACGGCTTTGGATTTATCTATGGCAATAATTTTGGACGAACGAAAACGAATTAGTGTCCGTTTTAGCTGAGTGAATCAATAAACCAAAATAAAATGTTCCAAGGCCACTAGAAGAGCGAGTCGTTCTACTAAATGAATTACTGATTAGATGAAGTTGGTAAGAGCGGAGGCGAAGGCGCAGGCAACGGCTACACAGCGCGATAGCAAACAACAATATGGAATGCAAAGAATGCTAAAGAATTTGAGGAACAAAATAAACTTGCGGAAAGTGGGCCACTGGCGGGCGGATTGGTTCAGAGACAGGCCATAAAACCATTGGGCAAGGTTAAGCCAGGCAAAAAGTCTGCCACAGATACCAAAGCGACCAGCGAAATGTGCGCAGGGACACCGATTTATGTACGCAGGTGGAGCAGAGCGGGGATGTGGATGGCAGGGAGCTAGTCAAGGCAAAGGCAAATGGCGCTGAGAATGAAGGAACAATAACAAAAACCAACATCCGCACACAACCCAATGAACGTCAGTCGGGGACGGGCAACGTGGGACACGTGCCGGGCCCACCGCTAGCGAAATAGTGCAAAGCGAAATGCATGTGAATGGCCATCGCGGAAAAAAGCTGCGGCTATTTATACCCTGCCAGCACAAAAACGCGGGACCGGCTCCTCACAAATCCGTGCGTCCTTAACCCTCGCACCCTAAAACAAAAGCGGCAAAAACGCAAAGCCAGCGAAAATTGAAATGTGGCTGAGTGTCCTGTAGGGGAGACGTGGAACCACCTTGAAAGCATTTAGTGCGGGATTTCTTTTATGTTGTACTGCACTTAGTAAATTGTAGAAGATAGCTCCGGTTTCAGACAAAGCCGCTCGTGAAGCTGGTTAAACGACCTTTGTTGAAGGAAATCAAGTGCTGTCAATGGTTATGGACCCTAAATTCTAAAAATGTCCTAGTCAGCTTTGCACACTAGAAACTAGGGATGCCGAATCTATCTTTATCGAATCAAAGGTCAATCCTTTTTTGTAGTATTTTCTGCAATCGCACTGTTGCGATTTACTCTTGGGTTCTTGTGGCGTTCAAATAAAAATGTTAAAAATTAATTCTACAAGAATTAATGCACCATAATCAAAGTATAAATAGTGTAATACAATTATAGAGATCAACTTTGGGAATGGTAAACGTAAATATAAATGATTGTGACTTCTGTCAATTCATGTTAATTTGTGTGGGAAATTGGCAGCTTAATAACGTCAAACGATTAACATATCCATTGTCTACTTTTCAAGTTTGCTGAAGGAGGCCTAAAATCATTTGGAGTTTAAAGTAAGATAAGCCGAATTTTAAAGTGCCATCTGGCATAGCGTTGTCCCATAAAAAAAAGGTTTCCTAAAAAAAAATTGTTCATAATTTAAAGTTGCTTTTTTTTAGAGGGTTTATCTCAAGCATAACCCAAAAATTGAAATGTTTAAAAAATACTTTTTTTTACTAAAAAAAAACTCAATTTTTTTCAATTAAATTAAGTTTATTTTTTCTGAATGTTTTTCTACAAACTGTATCAAATTGAGGGCAGATTTGCCCTTTAATTAAGAAAAGAAATTCATTGAGAATAGGGCGACTACAATTGATTAAAGGTTTCTTAAATTTGAAAGAATAATTTGGAAGCTCGGACTTTAAAATTGGAAAATGAATCGAGAAAATCGCTCTAAGAGCAATTGGTTTACAACAACATGAGCATGCAAAAATTATTTTTTGAATTTTATGTTGAACTCTTACATTTATTTACCTCATCCAAATCGGTTAAACCGATCTGGGAAAAAAAAATAGTTTTCTGGTTGATCTTTTCACCCTCAGAACTCCACTCTATTTGCGACTATTAGACTAAAAGTTTAGGAGAGTGAGATTCTCATTGATGGATATCACATATTTAAGTTTGCAGGTGATAAGAGCGGTGTTAGTTTTAGTATGCTTATTCGGCTATTTAAAAATATATACAATTTTTAGCTCCTCTCATTCGGAACATAAAATGGGCTTCTGATATTCGGCTGGCATTTGATTGTGTTGTCATGAGAGTGTTTGATAGACAAATGCACTAAGAAGCTTTATGTGTCGAAGTATCCCCAAGGCCCCAGGTACGCAAAATATAACTATTTCTAATTTATATGTAATTTTCAGAAAGAAAATATGCTATTAAAATACACGGAAAAAAGAATCCGAAATCGAGAATAAAAACAGGGTAATCCCGGGGCAAGCTTGAGGTGATCCTGTTTTTCGGGACTAAAAAAAATAAAGTGTTAGTGAAATCAATCTTTTCCGGGATCGGCTCAAGAATATCCGAGATCACCCTGTTTTTAATCCCGTTTCGGATTATTTTTTTTTTGATTTTATGAAAGGACCATTTCATTAAGGTGGTTACCTCGCGTCTTGGTGTTGTCTCCCTCTACACTTCAATTGGTCTTTAGAACACAAAATATTTTTTTTTTCTCTAAAATCGATGAAAAGTTTTTTCTAAAATTTATAATCTATTTTCTGGCCATAATAATATATTATTTGGCTTATAGCTAATGTTATCTACACAAACAAAAATCGTCAAGGATCAACACCCATCCTTTAACATAATTTACTTTGCTGCCTAGTGTAATGCAAAGATAAATTTTGGGAAAACTAGAAGCTGGAAAAATATAAAAACGAGAGCGAAAGTTAAAGTCGGCCCTGCCTGACTTCGATATACCCCGTTACTCAGGGGAATAAGTGTTTAATAATCTTTCCGGAGGTTTATTAACAGAGCATTAACATTAATTTGAATATTTCAACATTACGTAAGCAAACAGCGCATGCGGCTCAGATAAGTATGCAACGTGTTTTTGTAGCCGGTATAACTCTGGCATTTATTATCCGATCTTTGTGAAAATTTGTGAGATTGTAGATATTGGCCACATACACTACACAACACTGCAAAATCTGAGCTCGATATCTGAAACAGTTAGGAGATATTTATTTCGGAAGCTTGGAAAAAATTTGGAATAAACTTGATTTGCGTGCAGTCTACATTTAAAATTTGGTTGCTCTAGCTCTTCCAGTCTGTGAGATCTGGGTGTTCATACAGACTATTGATGCTGATCAAGAATATATATGGTTTATGGGGTCGGAGATGCTTCCCTCTACCTGTTACCAACGTTTTCACGACTTTGGTATACCCTTCACCCTTTAGTATACCCTCTACGAGTAACGGTTAACGGCTCGGCTCAAGAATATCCGGGACTATCCTGCCCGGACTATCTTTTTTTTTGTCATCGTTTCTCGAGAACTGCATTAGATATGAGAGCTGTAGTTTAAAAGATAATCAAAGGAATTTTCAAAACATGGCTTCCATTGTTGCTTTGAATTCATTTTCCAATATAACATCTCCTTATTCTCTTAATATTTTCATCCCAAAAACATAAAGGAAAGTCGGTCAATCCTATAACATACTCGTGCTTGTCCAGCTAAAGCTTATATTATCATAAATTAAATTTAAATCGAGCCCACCTTTTTTATATGGAGCAATCATTTGCATGTGTTAAATGGCAAACTCCATCGCAGCTAAATTGCTATTAATTTGAGGTAAGCTAACTAAATTTTCTGGCCTCCGAAGCTAATTTAGTTGACTTCTTATAGTGGCAGTCAGAGCCACCGTTATAAATCGACAAGGAAAATATAAAGGAACAAGTTGATGCGCGCTATGGCCCATCAGTAATTCAATTTTACATTGTCACAGCATTGACCGCGACTGCCAAGCTCCCCTCAGACAAGTGCTTTAATTGCACCACCCCAAAGTGGGAAAAAGGGCGAAAGAGGAGTTGCATTCGTGCCAAGGCGTCAGCAGATTTTGGCAGTGTCTCTGCCGCTAAAGGCAGACGTATCGCATCGGTCATACCTCAACTTCAAGCCACACTCCAGTAGATTACATCAGCGAGCTGTAAATCACAGCCGAACAGTGTCAGCCTTTTGAATCTGGGCCTCAACCACGCCTTTTTTAGACCAGTCCAACTAACTCGTCCTGTGAAACTCTCAAACTGAATGGCGTGCAAAAATTCAGTTCAATTGTTTTGCTTACATTTTTTTCCGCAAGTTGTGTAAAAATCTAAACCCAAACCATTCAACATGCAACGCGAAAGCAAACAAACATAAAGATGTACATTCATACCCAATTTTAGGGGTGCACCACAAATATATTCCCTTATTAGACAATTAAGGAACAACAACATCGTAAGAACCACGAGGAGTCGGAAGATGGGTGAGTGCCATTAACGGAGATTTGTTTTGTTCATTTTAGTGACTAATAAAATGGTTGCTAACAAACAAACATTGTGCAGTGCCTGAGCAGTGCATTTAAAGTGCATTGGTTAGTGTGTTTTGCTGCAGTGCCAGAGGTAGTGGGTTTAATGCCGCCTCTGGACATCTTTAAAAAAACTTATACACCCGGTCATCTTCACTTGTTATTGGCGCCAGCCGTGAAGTAATTAGCCATGAAGAAGCTTTAAAAACACTGTCCTTGGGATTCGGTGTTAAACTGTAGGTCCCTTTCTCTTGTGCACAGCGATTGTTGTTCATTCATTTCTTTTTTACTTGTTTTTACTTTGTACTAAGTTTTAATTTAGCTAGTACTCGCAGTTGTTTCGGTAAATGGTCGACTTGTTGGCCAATAATGTTGTGTTGAAAGGCTTCACAAACTTTTCAAAATGTCGAATTGATACACCATCTCAGAAGTTTTGACTCTTTTTCACAAAAATTAAGGTTCTTGACCCCATCATGGGCGACTCTACGCCAAACTTTCACATAAGCCGGATAGTAACCTCTCGGAATGAGTTCGGACTTCTGTTTTGATGACACACTACATAACAGCCGACTGTAATTTACTCTATCGTTCTGTTTGTTGAACGATTCTTCTATGGTGACAATTTCCTCTTCAGTGAACAGATTTGAACAGTGGCCATTCTTCGCCTACTGGCACGCAATGCATTGGATTTTGTCCTGCGTTTTTATTTCAATTGTATTTTCATGATGGGCGACTTTCCGTCCTTGCTGATATTCACACGGGACATGATTTTTTTTTTTTGTCCAAAGTGAATTTGGACGAATTTTATATTTCAGGGTTTGGATGGCTTGTGACGTTCGCACAGGGTATCGGGCACTAAGTTTCGGGTGATGTCCAGCGGGCAGAACTTCCGAAAGATTTTAGATTTAAATTTAGAAAAAACGACTACAGAATATTCGAGCCAACCCCATTCCATTACAGCAAATAACTTCTGCCAACAATTTTAAAAGCCTAATATAGAATAAATGATTCTTGTCACTTTTCAGTGGTTGACCTGGTCAAATGCGGTCAATAAATGTACCACAACATATTCGACTTCTAGGTATGTCATGTCTGTGAAATGGTTCGAAAGCGGGTAAAATGGTTTAAAAGTGCCGCAGAGTCACATCTAAGAAGTTTTACAAGGAAGTGTAACTGGCTTAGAAACATATTCAAACCGGTCCAAAGTGAATCAGAGCTTTAAATTTTGGAAGCTATCTAGGCTACGATACTGGATTTTGGTCTGTAGCTGGTAATATGGAGATATATATTTTACTGGCTCAGATCATATCTAAGAGCTTGAATATAACTAATTTCATAATATATTTTATTTATATATCATTATATATCATTCTTATAGTGAAAAGTGAAAATAAAATAAAAAAATACCTTCACAAAAAAAATAAACCGAAATCGGAAATAAAAACAGGGTTATCCCGAAGCAGGCTTAAGCTGATCCTGTTTTCGGGATTGAAAAAAAAAAGTGGTAGTGAAATCAATCCTTTCCGGGATCGCCTAAAGAATATTAGGGATTACACTGTTCTCAATCCAGCTTCGGTTTTATTTTTTTTGAGTGTATGTGGATCACCCTTTAAATCAGCATAAAGACAAAAGTAAATTCCATTCGTCTCCATATCGATGACAAAGCAGAACATACCAACAAAAATACATTTCCAATTCCCTAATATCGGGACAGATAAGCTGATTATAATATTCTTTAAAACTTCGAGAGCGAGAGAGTAACCATAACATTGCAATGTTTTTGGAGTAATTCAACGTTCCTTGAATATTAAGTATTTTGTTAAGCGATGCTTACACAGAAGAAAAAGTAAGAAAGATACATTTTCAAAACTGTTTATTACACAGTAACACAATATCATACTTTTGGAACAAAAAAAACCCGTGATGAGATCCTTAAATTCTGATAGAAGGGACTTCTGTAAGCATCACCTCATACTCAGTTTATCAACTGTAGCCAAGGTTCGCGTTCTGAGGATACTTTTGCGCCAGCAACACAGAGCGACCAAATTTAAACTTAATTGTTAATGGTTCAAGATAAAAAATCTACAAAATTCAGCACACACGGACAAGATCATTGGAAAAGTAATATCAAAAAACTGCGACGTCAAACCTTGAAGGTCTTCAATATCTTTAAAACCGCACGGTAGATTTTTATTAATAACTATATTTATAATAGCATAGTGGGGTATTGCATGTCCCTAAGAGATGGTATTCGCCAGTGAAAAAAACCGCTAGATGGAGTACCATTTAAAGATTCTCCCATAAACCACTTCAAATATGTCATAAACTTTACCGAAAAATAGACCAAACTGCGTTTTTGGTTTCACCAACTAAGCCTTGGTTGGCGGGCAATGGGTATTTTTATACAACCAACAGCCTTTGAACAACATTGGCCATTTAGGGTATTAGCAGCTTCACCAAAATTATGCTATTAATCTTACAAGTAAAATGCTTAATTGCAAGCAAGAAAATAGACCAAATTCACTACAAAATGACTTCAAAGGACTAACCGCGACACACTAAGATGCTTTAAACTAAAGTATTTAAATGATAATGACTGTTTTCCTGATGGAAATTACGATTTTTACCCATTAGATTAATTGCATAATTATTTGGAAGCTGTTAATATCCTAAGTGGTCAATGTTGCCATAAATCAATTGCTGGCACAAAAATGATCATAGTCAGCGCAAAAATGATTCGTTTTTAGTATGGCTAATGGCCCACATTACATGGTTCGTGAGTTAATCTTTTAATGGTACACCATTCGCGGTTTTTCGGCTGAGAAGTTACAACTCTTAGGCCCATGAAATAGCCCGTTATGCTATCATAAATTTAGTTTTTAATAAAACTTTACCGTGCGCTCTTTATGATATGCAAGCATTAAGGTTAAATCAATTGTACGAATAACGCATTTTTATATTCGTTACTCGTGGAGTAAAAAGGGTATACTAAAGTCGTTCAAATGTATGTAACAGGCAAAAGGAAACATCTCCGATATCATAAAGTATATATATTCTTCATCAGCATCAACAGCCGAGGCGATATAGACATGTCCGTCTGTCCATCCGTCAGTCTGTATGAACACCTAGATCTCAGAGACTAGAAGAGCTGGAGCAACCAAATTTTGGATGTAAGCTAGTATTGTCTGCAGGCAGATCAAGTTTGTTTAAAATTTTGGCCACGCCCCCTCCCGCAATAAAAAATGTTGAATATCTCCTACAATTTGAATGCTATCGATCTCAGATTTAGAAGTATAGTGCATGTGGCCAATATGTACAATCTCACAAATTTTCATAAAGATCGGATAACACATGGCAAAGTTAAAAAAACGTTGCATACTTATCTGAGCCGCATGATGTTATTAATAACCAATTGCCCTGAGAAACGGGTATTTCGAAGTCGGGCAGGGCCGACTTTAACTTACGCTCTCGTTTTTATATTAAGTTCCCAATTTTGTAAATTTTTTATCTTGAACCATTCTCAATAAAGTTTATTTTGTTGTAGCTCGCTAGGGTACAGTTGATAAACTGAGTATGAGGTGATGCTTCTATCAGAATTTAAGGGTCTCATCCTGGGTTTTATTTTTAGTGTCGTACTGTGTAACAACTGTTCCTAACTGCTTGGAGTGAGCACTGTTCAACTTCACTGAGGCATCGTTTAAGTTGTTAGGGGATGTCGTCAAAGAGGTAGCCATTTCTATCTGTCTGGTAATAGTAGGGGAGTGTAATAGCTATACGGGGCGAAGAAGAGTGCGAAACTCATTCTTCTTTTACATTCAGCCACATCAATTTTATTTTCTATTTTTGCAATATCTACCACAGATTTGTACCGGATGAACGGTAATCAAATTATGGACAACACAAATTCTGTACGGCAGCGATGCTATTGCACTGCAGCAGCTGCAGAAAAAATACAAACGTATGGAAAATTTGCGCAACTTCATTGGTTGGTTTACTTAAAGTGAAAAAAGAAAATATGTTCAAAAAGTTGTTTTCAATTGTCAATTGGTTTCCTACTTCCATAAGGATAATCAGATTTGAGCTTAAGTTTTTTATTACTTATACACACAATGACCGTTGCTTAGTTATTTTAAAAAGTTTGGAAGACTAATCGTATTTTTAAACATTTTTATATTACCCTAAAGTGGAAGAAGAAGAGAAGTAAAGAGGGTCGGACGTGTTTTGCATCGAGCTCCGGACTATTCACCTGTAAGACACACACACACATCCAAAAGCGAATAAACTGGTGTCATCGCGCTGGCCGGGGTGCACCTCTAGCCATATTACCCTAAAGTACCTTTGAGAATTATGCAATGAATTAAATTATTATTGATTGAGTGGCTGAGATATGGCTTGCATGCATTTCCCCAATATGATGGACCGTCCATGTGCCCACCATCCCACCAGCGTCAACCTTCGCAGCCTCCACAGGTTATTATGGTGTTGTTTTTGGATATTATTACTACACAGAATCAAATAGAGGAAGGTTAACTTCGGCTTAACCGAAGTTTGTATAACATTGCCGCTCGTATGAATTGTGAAGGCGTTATTGGAAACAAAAAGGTTGTATTTTTATACCCAGCTTATCTATAGCAGATTTAAGTTTTATAGATTTAAATATAATCGACTTTATTTTCACTAAAAATCATATTAACATAATTAATATGAAATTTGTTAGAGTCAAAGTGCAATTTAATAAATATAAAGTGTGTCATATTAAAGTGGATGTTTCTCATGTTTATTTATATAAAGCACACACCGAAAAATAATCAAGTAAAATTAAACATGTTCAGTTTTCCAAATTCCATCTTTTTTTTTAACTTAAAATCAAAATTTGTCCTAGTAGAGTCAAATGTACTGTGCAATCATTTTAATGAAATATTTTTGATACTTTATTTTACCTACATATTGAAAATATTAAGATAAGCATATTAAAGTCAAACTTTAAGTCATAATTTGAAAATACAAAATTGTTCACTATTATGTTTAAACGTATAAAATTTAATTATCAGAAATATTTGTTTTGTGCGCTTAACAAAAATAAGTGTCCCCACTTCATTTGGATGCGAAATTGACATATTTAAGAGGTCAATGAATCCTCCGAAGGACTTTGTCTCAATCACGTCTTATACGATGTTATTGGAGAGAGGCTCTGATATTGAACTCCTTACTGAGCCCGTAGTAACATAGGTTTCATTGGTTCTCATTGTTCCACGGTAGACAATAAGCTAATCATGCTGTCCTGGTATACCAAAAGTATACAGGACTTCAAATAACTGAGACCTTATGGCATAAGAAACAACAAAATGATGGTGGTTCCCCATCTTATCCGTCTTATGGGTTTTCTTCAGTATTTGTCGCAATGTAATGACCTATATCTGGTCTGTGGTGGATTTACCATTCTCGGCTTTAGACGTTCTCATAGGATGCATGTCAGAACCTTACACACAAAAAAATAAATTGCCTCAAACCCCCGAAAATAACCTTAAATTCATGGTAATTTAGCCTAAAAATGAAGCCAAAGACATCTTAACCTTACTTTAAGGTCGCTTATGACCGTAACTTTTTATGTAATTTTAGCCTTGGTACAAGGCAAAAAATTAGGAATTTTGTTCCTAAATTTAAGGTCAAAACTTCCTCAAGAGTTTAAAAATTTGTATACCTCCTCAAAGGATTTGGGAGGTGTATTAGCGCGCCACCATAACAGCCTTGACCTTGTGTGGTGGTAGTAGCATTGTGTTAAAAATTCTTCCTTCTGAAAAACTTAACTGGGTCTCGAGCCCAGGTTCTCCGGCTATCAAACACTAATGACATGACGTCTTAGCGTTGTCTGCCATTGTTTTTTTTTAATTTTAATATTTTCTTTGCTATACATTTTTTTAACAAGGATTTATTTAAATAAAATATATGACTTCAGATTTAAATTGTGCCACATACTATAGAGGTGCTTTGTACAGTCGGGGGTCCCAAGTGCATTGTTAAGAAATAAAGTCATTGTTAAAAAAAATATATATATATATACGTGTCTCAAGTGCGACGCGAACTCGCATCTCCCACGCAGCTTACTTGCAGATGAAAGCTGAAGCTAACAGTGATTCTAATGCTTTATCAAACGTTTAGGAAACGTAGCCTTAAATTTAGGCGACCCTTTCCTCAACACAAACTGGCAAAAAGTTTGTCTTTTAGGTCAAAATCTGACCGTTTAGGTAAAAAAAATGCCTGCAATTTTTCTTTTTGGGAACTGCTTATCCTTAATTCTAGGCTGCTCTTTTTTTGAGTGTATATGCAATAGGTAGGAGACTAATCCCCCGGTAGTTGACGAAAACTGCAGAGTCTCCTTTTTTAAATATTGAAAACAGAACATTTTGATTCCAATCGTTGGAGTTGGTGCATTAACCTCATGATGGTCCCACCAAGTTAAAACATAAATCGTGACTATATGCGCTTGGGCTATCCTAATAAACCCATATTTCATCACCAGTCATAATACGTTGCAAAAAATTCTTTCTTTTTTGCCGATGGAGCAGCTATACTGCACAGAAAGCGGGCATATTACATAAAATATGTTGATTACACTTCAGCCAAACGACACATATTGAAAAGGAAAGCCTAACGATGAGGCTTCAAATTTAAGTTGGTTGCAACATTTTTCGATTCGATTAAATACTGCACAGAGAAGAAAAGGGATATTAAAAAATGTTTATTGGATGATTTCCCGTATCCATTTGGACTGTCTTAAATATTCTTTTAATCATCCAACGGGGCTGAAACTCGTCCAAATGATATACAAAATGATGGATTTGAATGATTTTCAGCTTCTTTGGATGACTTTAAGGATATTAAGGACATATCCTATACAAACCCTGCAAGTTTGCGAGTCAGTACTAAATTTTTCAGGGCTGATTCAGACCTGAGCAGAGTGAGCTCAGCCATGAAATCACGCCTAAAATCAGCAGAGGTCATGGCGTAGTAGGACATGCCTGTGTTAAATTCATGGCTGAAACTCTTATGAAGAATGCCATGAACTCAGTATCGGTCCTTCCGTTTCAGTTCTTATTCAGCTATGATTCAGCTTTGAGCCGATCTGAAGGGAATGGATCCATTTTTGATCTTTCTGTTTTTTGTGTGTTAAAGACCTTCCTTTAAAAAATCCTTTAAAACTAATATAATCAGTAGGCATATGACTAAATATTAGAATCAAATTAACATGGTCCTACACGACGGGGGATACCATCAGAATACTAAATACATCGAATCTTAGGTCTGTTGCGCGAAAGAACGTTCCGCAGGAATCACGTCAAAGTCTGAAATCTGTATTTTCGAGGAATAACTTGAGAAATTCTCATCCTAGAGGGGTCAATGTTCAGGTTACAGTACCTTAAATTCTTACGTGGCGTATGTGTAATTATACTCTGTACCGAAGGTACATAGAGTATTATAAGTTTGTGCTAAAGTATGTAACATCTAGAAGGAAGCATCTCCGACCCCATAAAGTATATATATTCTTGATCAGCATCAACAGCCGAGTCGATATAGCCATGTCCGTCTGTCCGTCCGTCCGTCTGTCTGTCTGTATGAACGCACAGATCTCAGAGATGGTAAGAGATAGAGGTTTGACATGTATGGGACATATGCTTCTTATGTCAGCAGGCAGATCAAGTTTATTTTCAATTTTGGCCACGCCCCCTCCCGCCCCCTCAATTTAGAAAAAACGTCATATCTCCCACAGTTTTGAAGATAGATGGCTTGTTCCTTCTGGACATATTTAGTTATTAGAATAACTTATCGATCCGCCAAGGGAATGAAGAAGATCGGATGAACGGATTTCAAGTTATGATCAAAAAATTTTCTTGGTACAGAGTATGTTATAGTCGGGCTTGACCGACTTTCTTTCTTGTTTTTAGTTTGCGTTTTGTGGCCCCGTCGCACCCATTAAAACTGAAAATTGTGATTGTTTAAAATTTTATCATCAAAAAAACCGAAAAGTGCACAACTTTGTAACTTCTTCTAGTGCTAGCTCGTCAGAGCTGTAATATCGTTACTCTGAACATTGAACCTTTATCGGCTTGGCATTTCCTTTTACCTGTAGCGTGATACTAAAGATATCTGGCAAGATTTTGTTGGATACCTTTAAGTGCTCTAAAACGCTTTATTTCAGCTTTGATCTGTGCATTACTAATTGTACATCAGATAATACTTCTCTTTTGAAGCGCTCATCTTCAATTCGATTAAAAGCGATTCTCGAGCTGTGTTTTTTTTTTGTCCGCCTTACAACTTTTACTGCCACCACACGTTCAGTTAGTGAGACGAATTTGTTCAGCAGTCGAGCGGCCGAAAAAGCCGGATAATACAAAAAGGCAATAACAAAATAAGTCAATAAAATTGACAACAGTTTTATTTTAAATTCTCTCGCTCTCTCTCTCCCGCTCCGTGACGGTTGCTAGGGGTGGTGGAGCAGGGGGGACGGTTGACATAGGCAGTGCTGTTCATAAAAAACGAAAACAAAACTTAATGGATTTCACAGACACTTTGGCTGCCTGGCGGCGGGTCTCCGAGAGGCCAATGCGCGCTAAAAGCGAGAAAATGCGTGGAAAGAACTTTGAAGTAATTTGTGACAGCAATTGCACGTCAGGGCAAAGTTCTGGCTAAGATGCGACGATTTTTATTTATGTTTCAGTTTTAAGGCAAAAAGTTGCCTTCCCCGCACTCGCATTCAAGGGTAAAATATTGTAATTTCCACATTGGGGTTTGGTTCGCTTTGGGCGGGGGGAGGTGGGTCACCTAATTTGTGTGTCTGTTTTGTGTTTGTGTTTGGTTTCTGGTTGAGTTTGTTTACCCAGCTCTCAGCTGAGCTGGAAGCCCACACACACACACACGCACTCACCTACAAACACTCAGTTGAGTTCAAATGCATTCGCAGCTTTATTTGTTATTTATTTTGACGAGTTTTGTGTTTTTGTCTCGTTTCGTAAGCTGATAACACGCGCGAATGCTGTGGCTGTGCCTGGGGGAGGGGGACGGGATCTTTTTTGAATTAGAAGCGTCGGCAAATTACTTTGCCCAGCTTTGGACAAAATACGTTAATACATTTGATTTACGCGCCACAGATTGGGATTTGGTATCGTTTTCTTATTGTTTCAAAATTGATTGGATTTCCCTTCAGTCAGGATTATGCAAAGAATTGGCTTGCCACACTTTTCTTCTTCTGCGTTCCTCTGTGGGTTTTACAACCGGCGGCAAATTTCGATTCCGCAACACGCGCACGCATAGTCTTGTAGCAGCTGGTGGGTCCCCCAGGGGGCGGGACGGGGCGTTGGGCGGTCACTTGCCCGATTTCCGACACACGACCCACGCGTTTTACACAGCACGACGTCAACTTTAGCACTGAGAAAATAAATTCTGTGCGGGTCCGTGTCGCCTCTCACATTTGGGGTTCAACGACGCTCTCTCGCTCGCTCGGTGTCGGTGTCTGCAGCAGCGATTGGAGCTTTGGACGCGCTTTACCAGCAGGGGCTTTGCCTTCGTTGCTCCAGTTCGCTTTGGCGCCCAGACAACAACTGATACGGCAGGCACTGGGGCTAGCAGTAAAAGCAGTAGCAGCAGCAGTAGCAGTAACAGCAGCTGTGCTTAGCTTTGTTTACAGTTATTTGGCGCACGCGGCTTTCTCTCTCGGATGGGGAGCCTTATTGTGGCTCTCACGCATGTTTGCTGCAAAGCAGTGTTGAAAAGTAATGCAAAGAATTGCATGGAGAAATGTAACGGTTTCTAATACGAGTGCAAATCGAAATACGAATACCAAAAATTTAAGGCAGACCTCACATTGAGGACATTAGCTAGCCTCAGGATATTTGAAATTTTTGGTAATAAATGTTGCAATGTTGCATTGGCAATGGCTCAGTGAACTAACTCGTTGCCGTCCCAGTGTGCCAAAAATCTGGGTTTCGACTTCAGAAAAGTCCGGAAATCGTTATGTATACCCTATTCCCATTAAAAATTATAAGAGGGGGATCATGATGTTGTGCGAATGTATGTAACAGGGAGAAGGAAACATTTCCGACACCATACCGGCCGCTTTTACTTACCACCCAAAGTGTTCAGGTGTGTCTGGTGCTGCCCATCGCTGTTCCAGCCGGTGCTACCCATCATCAATTTTTTGTTTTCCCTATAACTCGACTGTCGTTCATCCGAGCTCCCACATTCCTTCGGCGTATCGATAAATAGTACTAATTACTTATTTATAGAGAAGGTACGTACCTTTTATCTATAATATTATGGGGGATGTCAAAAGTGCGGGAGGGGGCATGGCGAAAATTAAAATTTTGCTCAATCTGCCTGCAAGTATAAAAAGTTCTTGTACCATACATGTCAAAACTCTATCTTTTACCATCTCTGAGATTTGTGCGTTTATTCGTACAGACGGACATGGATATATCGACTCGGCTTTTGATGCTGATATGTACTTGATATATACCTGTGATGCTTCCTTCTGGCTTTTATATACATTTGCACAAACTTAATATACTCTTTGTACTTTTGGTACTGAGTATAAATAGAAGGGCTGCAAACCGAACCGGTTCGAACCCGGAATTCAGACTTTCAGATTACTGTGAACCGAATCTTGAACCGAACCTCATTAGAAATTAAAGCTGATCCCGAACCTGTTCCAAACCTAAGCTATCAGTTCGGTTCATAAAAATTATAGACATCAGAAACTTGACCTTCTGACTTGCTACTGCATCTGCTATAGGGTTGGTTTAGTGCGAATGACTCCCAAAATGTCTAACATAACATTGGTCAAAAATTTTTACAAGGGCTCCAAAATAGAATATTACTCAACAGTAAATTATATATTGAATATTCCTATGTGTTCTACTAACCGATTCAGACCCAAAAACCACGCGATTCTCCAACAATTTGTGAAGATTTTAGGTTGAGTGTGATTTTTAGAACATACACAGAAAAAAAGATAACGGTTTTTAGTTTCACGTGGGTATTTATACCCGTTACTCGAAGAGATATGCTAAAGTCGTGCAAATGTATGTAATAGGCAGAAGCAAGCATCTCCGACCTAGATCTGAGACACTAGAAGACCTAGTCCCACCAAATTATAAATGTAGGCCAGTGTTGTCTGCACGCAGATCAAGTTTAATTCAAATTTTGGCCACGCCCTTACGCCCGGGCAACAAAAAAATTGAATATCTTCTACAAATTTTAAGATATCGATTTAAATTTTCATAAAGGTCGGATAATAAATGGAGGAGCTAAAAAAACGTTGCATACTTATCTGAGCCGCATGAGGTTATTAAACACTAATTGCCCTGAGTAACGGGTATTTCGAGGTCGGGCAGGGCCGACTTAAGCTTACGCTCTCGTCTAGTCTTCTTTTAGATATTTAATCATCAAAATCCTTTGAAAAAGACTCATTAAAGTGATTTTGTTTTAATGATCTTCCAGATGTTGGGTGGGTTATAACTCCGATATTTAATATCTGATCTTCTGAAAAGTTTATATTTTGAAACTATGAAAGATTGTTTGGTATTTCTTCACCTAATGATACTGAGATTAATTTTTGAAATCCTAATCCAGAAACTATTTAAAAATCATCCCCTATTTGAGGTAGCTTGTGTTCTGCGGCCCTTCGCTCGGTTGGTTGATCATTTCTTCGAAGACGAGAGTGCATTACTAGCAAGGTGAGAGATTTTCCATGTTGGTTAGGCTGGTAAGGAAGTTTCTCTCAATATGTTCCTCCATGTAAGCCTTATGTCTAGGTGCATACCTAGGTAGAACTCATCACTTGTTTGCGGGACCAAAGTGGCGTTTGTAGGTAGCTGGAGACAGGTGCTTCTGTTGATTGTTGACGTCACGTGTTTACACTTATGCCTGTTGATATTTACGCGCCACTTGTGCAGCCACTGTTCTACGTAGGTTTGGTAAAAAGTAGACTTGCCAATAGGTTGGTGGATGTTCCAAAAGTTGTCTCAAAAGTCCCCTAATATTGCCTTAGTGCGTCCTCACTTCAAGGTTATCGCTATTATCATGGTTTCTATGGCTCCATTGATGATAACATCTATTATAAAAATTGTTGTTGAGTTTGGTGCCGACCCTACAGGGGTGACTATTTAAGAGCAGGCCACAAGAACTATTTCTCACAATACGTTCGACTTCATTCCATTTATTTACTTCACTTTTTGTACAGGTTATGGCATAACTTATTGATAGAGGAAACGTACAGGGCACAGTACATAGAGCACCGTAGCGTAGCTTTAACGCTCTAGTTCCCAATTTTTTTTTTCCAAAAAAAATTATGTTTTGCGTTGCTTTCGCTTCAAAAGAGAATGTTTGTTCTGGAAAAATTTGGTATTCTTAGAGAAAAGGGTCATTTGAGGTCAAATACTTACCCAGCCTACAGGCGGTCTTGGGAAACAGAGCCAAAAATAAATTACCAATGCACAAAAATTTTATATTTTTGTTTTTTGTTTTATTAACATACAAAAAAAATATTAATGCGGAAATGTTTTGAAAAGGGGGTAATATGCTTCTTTATTCTTGAAAAATAACTAATAAATAATCGAACTACCACGTTTGATGACGCTCCAAGATCTGGTGCACCAGGTTGAACCAAATTGTCGCCTGCACCACCATATACTTTAAAGTTGTAACAGAAACCGGACGAATCGCATAAGACGAATAGTGTTATTCCCCATGTACTGCCGAAGAAAAGATTTCACACATTTGCTCGTCTACACACAGATGCTGAGGCATTGGCACAGACTGGAACTTATCGTTCAAAGGTTTGACAATCGGACGGATCGTTTATACAAAAACGATCGAAGTCCACAGTGTTTTTAGCAGGCAGTTTGCTATTGTCATTAAAATGTATATTACTCCGAATTTGGTCTTAACGATTTCTTGACATTGTGTCTTGGATGATTTGAAATGCATATTTGCTCCAATATGAACGGATACTTGGATAGTGAATTACTGACATAAAAATATGAATGCCAATTAATTTACGCAACTCTAAGTTCCTTATATTAAATGAAGTGGCAATGTTTTCTTAGGCTGCATAAATGTTGGTCTGCTGAACGATGTGCGTTATGATTTCGTCATCTAGAAAATATTCAAAGCATTTATATGGTGTGTCAGATTGGGATCACAAAATGAGATAGCCGATTTATCTAGCACCAGATTTTTTTGACGCCATAATATCTTTTTGAAGGCCTCGGATTTCGGATTTATATCCAGAACGCATCCTACAAATGCGCCAGCATCATTTATGGTGTTTTTTGTTGACTCCTGGTCAGATGCATGACGTCCACTGGAACGACTTTCAAATTCGCCTTCATTCTTTGTTGTGTTTTTTGGGTAAATGCTAGCCAGGGGACAGCGTTTGGTTGTCGGAGATGTAATTGAAGTGATCGAGGTTGATGGTGATAACATTGAAGCCGTACTGCCATCTTTAGGGTGAATGCTAGCAACCGGACAGCGTTTGCGTTTCGGTGTCGAAGTTGATGGTGATAACATTGAAGCCGTACTGCCATCTTAGCAAATCTCTAACTGAAGTGCTGATTCCGACATACCAACAACCTCATCTATCGCCATATCGATCCTGTCATACTCACAAGGATCTTCATCTAAATCGTCTTCAT
>JAWNNM010002708.1:0-27234 GCA_035044965.1 Lordiphosa andalusiaca
TATTTTCGGTTTGTGGAGGGTTCGGCCACCCCGTTTGGAGGCCCGAGAATCAATAATCGAATTTGCAAGAAAATAGTGCCAGAATTTTCCGAGGACGTTTGCCCTTCTGTTGGGCAGCTGCATCAGTGGCGTTGATAGCTTTTCGAAATACGAGGGACGGGTGAACGAAGTCTACATCATTCAATTTTTTTTTTCATACTTAAGTACTTCTTTTACAAAATGTAATCAAGTTTTCTAAAATTGTTGGTCGATTCGATTACTTGTGTGATTTATAATCGAAAACTGAAAAGGATGTAAGAAACTTCACCGAGCCTCCCATAACCAGCAGTCACCAAATGACGACTGTAGAGGAAGTAATTATGCAAGTTACTTGTTTTTTAACATTTAAAATATGCAAGTGCACTCCTAAGTACATGCCTTCAAATATGTAAATTTTGATACTTTCTGGGTGTTTAATTCACTTTTCATACCCTTGCAGAGGGTATATTGAAACTGTCCAAATTTTTGTAACGCATAGAAGGAAGCATTTTTGACCACATACAGTATATATATTCTTTAGCAGCATGACGAGCTGATTCGATATAGCCATGTCCGTCTGTTTCTATGCTATCTCCTCCGTCAGTTTGAAAGCTATCGCCACCTAACTTTGCACGAAGTCTTCTGGTACAAACACGGTGCACATTTGTCGGAACCGGCCAGATCGGATGACTATATATACATATAGCTGCCATAGGAACGATCGGTCGAAAAACTAGTTCTAGTGAGAAAACCCTTTTTTGTTTTTAATGCAACCGTCTCCAAACTCTGTATTTACTAGTTTTCAATGCTTCTCCATAATTCTAATGGTCGAAATCGGACATTTATATAGTATAGCTGCGTGAGGTTAGAATCGTGAGGTTAGAAAAATAGTCTTAATAAAAAAAACTTTTTTGTTTTCAACCTTTTTAAAACTTCCAAATATTTATTTTACAAGCTTTCACACAATTCTTCAACGTTTCGTCAAAATCGGATGACTATGCCATATGAAAGAAACTAGTTTTAGGGAGAAAAACAATAGTAGAGTCAGAAAAGTACACATAGGGAAAAACCCGAGAACTAATCATGAACATTTTCTGCCTTCAAGAACAATTTCTCAGAACATTTTTTTGAAAACGCAAAATCTTAATATGAGTTGTATTGTTCAGTTTTTGAGAACATTTTAAACTCCAAAAAAAATTGAGGTCCAGGGCCAGATCTAATTCCAGGTCAAGTTCCTGGTCCAATCCCTCCCTGGGGGTCCAATTTTAGGTCCACTTCCAGGTCTAGGGTCCGGATTCCGTGGTCCAGGTCAGTAGACACATATTCCCGCATGCACAATACCCGCCAGCCTTAGTTAATTAATAAAAAACTAAAAAAAATATTCGGACTTACTAGGAGTAGAGCACATGACGCCCCCGCTCGCATTGACGTCGGACGTGTTAGCTCGCTAGGCTATTGCCCCCTTATGCAGCCGCTGGTCTGAATGGCTATTTATACATTCCGGTGATGAGCTGAATTGTGCTCATTTCAAGAACATTCGGAACACTTATTCTCAAAATTTGGAGAGCATATTCTGTTCTGTTGTGATGAAATAATCTTATTTTCTGAACACGATTTTTCACTCTGTGTAGTCTTATTGAGAAAAGCTGGTTTGTTTTCGGTGGATGTGTCCTTCAAATTAGATAACGTGCTGCAAGGGTATACAAACTTCGGCCGAGCCGAAGTTAACTTTCCTCTATTTTTGTTTATCATACTTCACTTTTTATGCAGCAGCTCGAGCGCTCCCCATCATATTCCAGTGTCCATACTTGACTGGCTGACTATCGGAATGTCGATTACCGTCTTCAAAGTTCGATAATTGTAGCAAAATGAGATCCTTTTGACATTTTTCCGCATTTCTTCGAAGCTTCTTGTGTAAAAAGCATATGCCAGAAACAGAATATTGAGTTTATCTTATTTCTTCATTCAAAAGTTGAAAGGTTAATAAAAAAATAGATTTTAAAATGAATACATACTTCGAATATCCTTTTTAGCAGGGATTTTTTTTCTCTGAATTTTTATATATTATGGACACTACAATTGTAAAACAATCTATCTTATGGCCATATATATAAAATAAATTTCCTCTGTTAAAAAAATAATATCTTAAAGAACTTTGATTAAACAAGACAATAAAATATAAGCTTTTCCGTATTTTGAACGGCTATATTAGTTTTCGGGGTTGGTCCATTACGGCTAAATATTTAGAAATTTGAACTTAAAGCGGCTAAAAACGCATATTTTGAGCATTTTTGTGGATATCCTTTACTTTTGTTTTAACTGTCTTTAATATTATTAAAAAGTTATACCATTTAGTCTTAAAATATACCATCCCAAACATTAAGCGAAGATATTCCATTTGGAAAACCATTTGGAGTGCGGTAACCTTCCGGCTACGTCCGAAATGCCTTACTCAGTGAATAAAATAATGTAATTTTAATATTAACACTTTGATTTTAATACTTTTACTATTGATTTATAGCCAAATATGATATTTGTAAATCTAAAATGTGTATACTGCAATTAAAATGAAAATAGTTGAAACTTTCTATTTTACTTACAAATTTTGCAAGCCAACCTATAATTGGAATTAATTTTGTAGTTAATTCAAGATCAGAATTCTTTTTAATTTTGTTCTGAAAACTACGAATTATTTCAATTTGTATTAGTTACTTACTATGTTGGGGGGGGCTCGAAGTGGGAATATAAAAGAGGTAACTAAAATTCTCCGTTTGAATATCATTTTAGTCAATTCAAAGTGCTTTTTAATTAGATTCAATATAAAAGGGGCATAGAAAATAAAATATGATTGTATTAGGTTTAACTGTTCGATTTTCCCTGAGTGTAATTATCTCGAACCGAAAAAATTCATAGATTAACGAAAAGGGTCAAAATTGTAACTAATTTCAATTCGCAGATGAAAACATAGTCAGTTTTTTTCCAAACCCCTTTTCCAGTTTTATTATTAGACCCAGGATTTTATGTTTTTCTTCATTTCTGCACTGATGAAGCTCAAAATTTTGCATTTAGGGATGATATTAAGATATTAACCCAAGATCGAATAAACACGACATAACAGAAAAAAGAAATTAAGAAATGGTTTTACCTTTTGTCAACGGCTTCGTGAATCCTTGTTAACCCACAAAACGCACTTGTTTCACGCATGCAGGAACATTCATTTTGCTCATTCCGCTTGTGGCTGTCACTCCTCCAGCTACTGGCAGTCTGATTGCAATAATAATTTATGCTTGGGAAAAACTTTTGCTGGTAGTAGGGCAAATACCTTCAGGGCACTAAATAACAAAAAGAATTTTGAGTAAATAGAGGAAGTTCAGCGTCAGTTGAGAGTTCACAAAATGCATGAGGCAAATATCAAATGGAAAAAACGAGATTGTGAAACTTAAGACTTGAATGCTTGGGAAAAAAACTGCTGCTTGATGAGCTTGTCAGATGCGCACAGATTCGATGAGCCAGCTTCTGCCCGAAACCGACACCGACACCGAGAACTCATCCGAGTCCGTAGTCAAGGCAACCGCAGAACATCCATCAACATCAACAAGTAAAACTCCCTCGCGTAATTGTTCAGGTGAAATGTATTTTTCTTTTTATTAAATTTGCTATCCAGTTGCATGCAAACCTGGCTGGGCGGATGCTGAAGCCGAAGCTTATCCGGCAGACACACAAACAAAAGGGAAGACTCATACGCCCCCGTATCCCTGGCTGAAGGCCCTTGGCTCTTGTTTTTGTGCAATGGAACTGCGCGTGGCTTACACGGCGAGTGCTTGTTGAACTTGTTGTTGTAGTCGTCGTTGCTGTTGATGTTCTTGATACACGTACCAGCAGCTGCTGTACTAACCTTGGAATGTATTGTTGTTGCATTCATTTCGGGCAGCCATTTCAAAACTTTCATGTCAGTCAGAAGTTTATGCTCTCCTTTATTGGAAATATCCTTTGCCCCAGCGTACATTTACTTTGTCATGACGAAGGCGGCAATGTTTTATTAATTGCAAGTATGGATTTCTGCAAGACAACAATGCATTGGGATTGCATTTTTAAAAGATATGATGCCACTTGCATGATGATATGGCTGACCGGTTTGTTGTAGGGCAGCTGTATAATACAGTCATTCGATACGAATGAAATTCGGCAACATTGTGATAAAGCAGATAATATTACAAACAAATTATTCTTACTAATTCAAGTTTTTAACCGACCTTGTTGACAAACTTTGTAGGGTAGTGCCAAATTACATGCAGTTAATAAATGCAAAATTTAAAGACTTTAACATTCAAATCCAAAGGGGTTTTCCCTACACTATTTTTAAAATCTACCTTTTCTAGGGCAGCTCTACTATATAGTTAACCGATTTCTACCAATCTTTTTGGAATCATGGAAAAGCACGTCAATCTAGTAAACACAAAGCCGAAGGAGGCGCTTCCTATGTATAGAGAAAATATGTTAAGAATACAAAAGTCAATAATTCATATTATAAATAGTTGGTCACACTAAAAAGTCAATGTGCACTAAAGAAGGGCCATTGACATTTTCTTTTCAAATATTATCGTTATATGTGTCGTTATATTTTGAATATAGTTTCGATATTCAATTTGAATTTATCCATCTGTAGATTTCACCTGTAGAGTGCAATGAACTTTTTAGGGGGACCATCCATTTGAAACACGTGGTATTTTTAATCTATATTAATTTCCCAGCATGTAGCAAGCGAAAGTAAAGAATCTCCTGACATTTGTTCTAATTTGATTTCTTATGTCCTTTTAGTTAATTTGGTATGTGTGTGGTGGAGCGGTGTGTGATTGTCTGCTGGGCCAGAGGTCGTGGTGTCGATCCCGACTCGGGACATCTTTTGAATAAGTTGTTTTCTCTATAAACTTTAAGACCCGGTCACCTTCACCAGATGTTGGTGCTAGCTGTGAAGTAACTAGCCACTAAAAAGCTTATCAATCTGTGCCGTTAAGATTTGGCATTTAACAGTAGGTCCCTTTCTCTTTTGCGAAAATTAGAAGAACTGAAGCCAAGAGATTGAGAAAAACTCGACATTGGCTCCTTTGAGGCTGTGCATAGTCAATTATAATCTAATCTCTCTATTAGCTCATACAAGCCGGTCCTTCCCGACTATATTTTTAATCTGTACCATTGAAAGTGTATGCTCAATTAGTGTTGAAAAAAACTGCAAAAAGTTTTGTATCTATTGCGTTTCACTTTGTTGCTGCTTCTAAGAAAATCTGAAGTTGCTGACGATGGAAGAACTAAACACGATTTCTGAGAAAAAGCGAGCAGAAGCAGCCGTCTTCGTTTCATGATTTTTTGGAATTTGCTTAAGCGTCGCTCTCAAATGTTTTCTCTTTCAACGATTTCAT
This sequence comes from Lordiphosa andalusiaca, assembly GCA_035044965.1. Lineage (NCBI taxonomy): Eukaryota > Metazoa > Arthropoda > Insecta > Diptera > Drosophilidae > Lordiphosa > Lordiphosa andalusiaca. The sequence goes on from JAWNNM010002708.1 coordinate 5,436, forward strand.
GGCATTTATTTAATTTCATACTTCCTACATATTAATCAGACTTTTCGCCATCTTAAAAAGTAATTTTAGAACACTAAAAAACATTTATTGAATTTTATATTAATATCAATTAGATTCTACGTCATATTGAAAAAGAGACAAAGTGTCAATGGCTGCGTCTAAATAGCTTGGCAACAACAATTTGATTTCAAGCACATCCTGACTTCGTCGATTTCGGTAGTCAGTGAGCACCAGCCTTAGCGAAGAGAAAGCTCGTTTATTCCAGACCTGTAAAATAATTAAATCGGACTTACTTTAGTTGGTGGCACTGCATCACAAACAGAACTTATTGCGTATAGCTCCTGGTCGGTGTACTGCTTTCCAAAACGATACCCATAGAACGTCTACATCCATTTGTTGAATTCTTTATTCAACGAAATAATTAAATATAAGAGGGAACAATACATCAAATTAAAAAGACCCAAAAACACATTTCTAAAATTTTTGCATTGATTTCTTCTAGCAACTGTGAACAGCCACAAATACCACTAATAGCTGGGAGAGCTATATATGTATAATCTTTTATTATATTTGCTTGCAACTGACGTGATCTTGTGTTGGCAGCTGTACTGCATTCGTGTATTCTTGTATCCATTGTTTCCATAATTTTCTTTTATTACCACACTTTGTTCTTGATTCAAAATTATAGTGTATTTTTATACCCGTTACTTGAAGACTAAGAAGGGTATAATAAAGTCGTGCAAATGTATGCATCAGACAGAAGGAAGCATCTCCGACCCCGTAAAGTATATGTATTCTTGATCAGCATCAATAGTCGAGTCGATATACACTCAAAAAATGTATTTTCTAGTTTTTAGAAATGCACACTAAATAATTTTTCTTTCTTGATTTTAGACAGTTTTGGCCTTAAACTTAGAAAAAACAAACCTAAAAAAGAATTTTTAGAAAATAATTTCTGAAATTAAGAAATTCGATTTATTTTTTACGCAAATTTCTAAATTTGAGGGCGATTTTGGCTGTTTTTTTTTACCACCATTTATTTTAGAATAATACAGGGGAACAAAATTACATTTTTTCTATATTGCAATCCTTTTTAATGAAAATTTGGCGGAAATTGTTGGAATCTAGTACTCCTGAAGGTTATTATTGTAAATATAATTGTCTTTAAATGTAAGGTCTGTGTTAGATCACGTAGTCTTTAAATATCTTCTATAAACATTTTGTGTATGAATTTAGTTGGTCTGCCATAAATTTTAATTAATTTTTGGTAGCTTTGTCCATCAAGCTAATAGTAGTTAGTAGTAGTGGTAGTAGTTGTTCTTTATTCTTCGAACATTAAAATTAATTAATTCATTTTTACATAGGCATGGCATTTTTGCCGTTAGCCTTAAACTTAATAATAAAATTTAACAATTTTTTTCACCTAGAGTTACCGGTGCGCTGTTCCTTCGGAGTTACACCACCTACCTTCCCCGCTCGTCGCGAGATAGTATATCTTTTACTCCTCAGGTTGCCGTCCCGGGCTCCAATAATTAACCTAACAACAATCGCATTTTAAACTAACAATAATCACTAATCTATTTAAAAACTCTTCATGCTGGATTCTTGCCTTGTATTTGTGAGCATCCAGCAGATAATTCGCCAGCACAAACCGAGACCAGTTTTGTAATCAGCGGACAAATCTGAAAAATAATTTTTTGTCAAAAAGGCTGCAACAAAATGGCTGTTCTCCTGTGTAATCATTTCTAAGCATGTGGTTGGGTGTGGTGCAGCCGGTAGTGTGTGTGCTTGCTGTGCAAGAGGTCGTGCATTTGATTCCGCTTCGGGACTTCTCATAAGGAAGTATTTTCTTTAAAAACTTACATTCCCGGTCATCTTCACCAGCTTTGAAGTAACTAGCCATGGCATGCATCTTCAACTGTGGCGTTTGTACTCTGCATTTATGCCAAGGGATTAGGAGGAGCTCGATTTTACCCTCTTTGGGCTGTGTAAAGCCAATTATTTAATTTTTAAATTAATCAACAACAAAACATTTTTTAAAAATCACAAAAAATCTTTCTATGACAATCAAGGCTGCAAACCGGTCCGGAACCGAACCCATGAGAACCGGTTCGGTTCGGTTTTTTTGGGGTTCGCGAACCGGACCATGAACCATACGCCTTACATTTTTGGCTCCTCGAACCTTAACCCGAACCGGACCACTTTTTCGAAAATTGAGGTTCGGTTCGCCAATTTAACATGTTTATTGAGAGTTTTCAAAACTCGACAATAAATGACTCAACGTCTGATTGCAAAATCGAGAAGTTTATGAAAGCAATAAACAAATATCAAATATTAAATCTGAGAATGATGTTATAGATTCCTTTGAAAATTGTCCAAGATTACATCCATCGACAAATGTTTTCAAATTTTGGAATGTTCATAACACCGAAGACTTCAAGAGTTTTGCTTTTGCTGTACTAGCTGTACCAGAAACTCAGGTATCAGTTGAACGAGCATTTTCCATACTTGAGTTTGTTCTTTCTGATTTAAGAGCTAGTATAGATGACTAAGTAATGATCATAGCATATGGATAGAAGGTATATTTGTTTCACTTTCAACGTAATAATAAATCAAATGTCAAACTATTTTATATGCAAGCGAACCAAGGTTCGAACCAGAACCTTGGGTTCGGGGGCTCAGGGGTTCCAAAAACCGGTCCGCGCACCGAACCTTGGATTTTACAACCACGAACCTCATGGATTATGTTAAAGGTTTGCAGCCTTGATGACAATGAAAACTTATCCAATAAACTAGTAATTATTTTCATACTTTTAGAAAAACATATTCCAGATTTTAGAAAGGTACACATTTTTTACAATTATTAAAGAGGAACGAAAAGGAAGAGGAAATAGAGGGAGAAGAAAAAAACTTCTCGGAGAAAAAAAACGAAATGAAAAAAGCTCCATTGAATGATTTCCCGCATCCACTTGGAAGGGATTTGTCTTAAATGTTCTATTAATCATCCAACGTAAATGATAATTATGCAAGGGATATAAAGGGATAATCCTTTGGAGGATTTTTCATCTTAAATGGATGATTAAGACAAATTCTATCCAAATGGATCTATATTGGATCTTTTTTTCTGTGTACACCAAGAAGTGTATACTCTTAAATAAAATGGAAATTACAATTTTTTTTTCAAGGATACTTTCTATATGTGGTTTTACTAGAGTTTCCTTTCTGAAAAAGCAACAAAAATTAGAAATAATAAATATTTGTAAGCATACCCTCGAACTCCGGACCTCGGGGAAACTTCAACACGTAAGACATCTCAGCGCAGTCGACTATTAAGCACTCGCGTTTGTCACAGTATGCAGTCACAGTACCACAGGCCCCTATGACTTTTATTGGGCACGAAATCATCGTTCAACACTTAAATGCAGGAATTCTCTGAGGTGGGAACCCGACACTTGTGTATCCAGTAGCATTGCATACACGATTTCTGCTCTCTTAGCCTGTTATAAACTATTAATTTGTTATTTCCAGTTTCCGGTAGTTGTTCTATTCCTTCTTCTTTAACTTAAGTTCCCCTATTGCTCATCCTTTTCTCCATTACGATGGCAGCCTGTGATGTTCACATGTTGAAGTGCGACGCCTAATAAATATATCGAAGAGCTGGCGGTGAGTCGGCGGCGCTTCCGCTTCCGGGCAATTGCGATTCGGTGTCAGAGTCAGCTTCACTTAATCTGTCATCGCCAAGGAAATTAACAGAGCACAATAAAAATGGCGGGCGACGTGGCGCGATCTGGGTTTGTGTCCTCCAATTGAGTCGGAACGGTATGAGCGGCCTACGAAATGAATTTAATTACGGTCATTTAAGTGGGCTGCCACTGTTGGCTCGAACGCGCCATAAATTCAAATGGAATTATTACGCACACACATGCGGGTGGTACCCCGCTTACCTCGGTGTCCGAAGTTTATTTAAATTTATTTGGGTTTCGCGTAACTTTTCTCTTTGGTTAACAACCACCCGGCGAGCTATCCTGCTGTTAATTTCAACTATTCCTTTGACGAGGCTGGACCCGACGTCCCGTCAACAGCCGGCAACGGGAAATTCGTGAAAAATACAACTTTTTAGTTAAAGCTGGCTGGCAACCAGAAAGTTGTGCACAAATTGAACATATAATTTATATATACACAAAGTAAACTTAAGCCATAAGCGATGCCCAACAAAATGGACCCATTTTAATTTGCTTTTTTTGTGCTCTGTCTTTTGCAGGCGACGAAGGAGTTAAGTGAAGGGTAAGTGAAGGACAATCATCAAGCTGATCACTCAATTAACCAAGGATCAAAGCCCGCCCGAACTCGTTAGCTCACACACACACAGTTGAGCTTAATTAAAGCAAATTAAAGTCGTTATAATTAAGCAACAGTCACGTTTGCTAGCTTCTAATTCTAATTAATGCTAATAAGCAGCCAGAACGCGTTCCCCTGCCACAAACTGACGCATTAAAACGTGGTCAAGTGTGTCTGGTAAATTATCAAAGGAACTAAGCTCGCCGAAGAGGTCATTGTTGTTGGCATTGTTGACCCAGTTAGGTGCGAGCCCCAACCCCTGCCTGCCCTCCCCCCAAGCGGGCGATAATGACAATGCGACGAGCGGTCGAACCGGCGGGGCTGTGAAAACTAAAACAGGAATGTAAATCCACTTGACTTGATTGAAATCATAAAACGACAATTGCCAATGCAGACGCAAAACTGGCGACATAAAAATAAACGCGAGGGGCGTGCGTAGCTCAAGCACATCAATCATGTGCGTCACACACACAGGACTCATACGCACTGTTGTCAGCACTCGGGAATATTGTAGCACGCTTTTCGGGGGCCAGAAGTTTGTGCAAATGATTTTCATAAACGAAATTTATGTACGCAAAAATTGTTTCGCTGCTTGAGCAACAAAGGGCATAAAGCAGCAGCTCAGCTAATACGCCCGGCACACACCCATGAGCGAGCGAGTTGAATGATAAACGCGCGTTTGTCGCATGATAAATGGCAGCCAGGCAAACAGACCGACAAACTGACAAACCAACCGGCAGGACAATCGTATGTAGTTCATTGGGGACCGCAAACGGACTGACAAGCAGCCCTAACCACATAAATTTGGGTCGTTGCCTCCTTTGGACTGGCCAGCACATAAATTTCTAATGTCAATTGGCCAGCCAGCCCGCATATGAAATTACACAATTGTTTATTCAAGCCAAAGCCAAGCAACCAATTTATAGCCAGGAGAGTCAAGTTGACATTTGTTCTCATTTGGCCCAGGCGCCTGATTTATGCTAATTACACAGACATTTTCCTTAAACGAAATTGCATTAATTCGAAGCAAGTCAAAAATTAGCCCCACTCAAATTTTTCTGCCTTCCCTCATCGTCCTCCACCCTGCATCTCTGCTAATGACCCAGCCTGGCTCCAATAATAAACTTCAGCATTTATTTAGCTATTAATCTCAATCAAAATTAATGTTAACCAACAAAACTCTCTGGCAAATTTGGCTGCATTTGCAGCATCGTTTACTTTTCGGTCATTTGGGGGAATTGGCGCAGATTTGTTCTTCTTTTTGCGTTCAATTTCGGTTAGTCTGGGTCTCCTTACGTCTCTTGAGCTTTTTTATCAAAATAAAAGGTCGCAAGTTGGTTGGGTTAATGATCTAATCGAACCTGTTAACACCTCTTTGTGCCAGGGCACACAGCCCTTATCAGATTTAAGGACATTTGGAATTGAATGTGAGTCATTTGGTCATCTATTTCAAATGTTTTTAGGAGTCGCTTCCGAATAAAGCTTATTGGACATCTTTACGGAGGCACTTGCGTACCTCTTTTCTGGGAAATCCAGCAGAAGTTGCCACTTTATGAGCAAGTGGAATGCTTTGGCTGTCATGTAAATTTCCCTTTTGAGCTTTTCCTTCCGAGCAAAATCACTCACGTGCGTTGGCAACAAAAAATGCGTTGGCCTTGCAGAGCCTTTGTGGAATGTTGCTTGCAAATTTTGCCCCAGCATTGAATTTACTATGCCTTTTCCAAAAGTCCTTGACGGTTAGCCTTGTTCCTGCATGCTCGCTTGTGGTTGAGCACCGGTTCGGCAGTGTCTTACCCTAAACCATCAGGAAGTGCTTCCTGGTACGGATATTCAATTTGTGTTCATGAACACATAAATCTGTCAAAGCTGTCAATTTGATTTGGTTTTTATGTACGTATCTAAGGCCACGCACACTCACCCGTGCATGTGACATTAATGAGTTCCCGGGGCGGCAGCTGCGACACTTGAACATGAGATTTAACTAACGTTTAATTAATTAATTTGCTTGTTATTTTTTGTACGTGTAACAGGGAAAAGTTTTTTTGTAAAACATATATATATATTCTTATCACCTATGCGGGAACATCTGTGCTGGTACACATAAAAAGTTCTCACGTATAGTGTCCTTGTGTGTCCTTGTGTGTGTGACTTCTGCACGTGCTGGCATCTCTTGTACTTTGAAAACACACACACACACTCGAGTGTTATTCACAGATCTCATAAATTCCACACACACACACATTGAATCGTAAAAAATTCGTCTACAAAACTCGAATTTTGTTTTCAAATTCGTTTTTGTTTTGACTCCCCGATGTGCACGGGACATGGTTATAATCAACGCTTGTTGAGCAGCTGCCTTCTGAATTTCATATGGTCTCTTCGGTGCGACAGTCTACTTTCGTTTTCAACGTTTGCCATTTCAGTTTTGGGGGCGATAATTCGAGTACTTGGACTGCAAAAATTTTAATTGCATTTGCTAGCGAATCTGCTGCACAACAGGATGGTCAAAGCGAATTGTCAATTGAGTTGCCATTTTGCAATTAAGTTCTGATTTTGTGAGGCAAACATTTTGGGTAGAGCATTCAATCAAAATCTGCATTAAATGTTTCAAAGTAGAATACCGATTCAGTGAACTGCCTCCAGCCCTACAAAATGTTCATTTTTTAAAACCAGAACTTTTTCAGACTTTCAGCATAAAATGAAGCAAGCCTCAAACTCGAAACATATTTCCCGCATTTGCATAGGAAATACCTTTTTAGTTAAGCCATTGAAACGTAAATTGAAAACCAATAAGCTTATTTCCATTACCTGCCAACTCGAGCATCTTACTTGAGGTAAATACATTTGTTGTGCATTTGCACTAACCACAAATTCCATAAAAGTTTTCATTTGTGAAGCAACTTACAAACTCTCAGTTGTTCTGCGGGTTGAGACCTAAACGAAAACTAATCAGTTTTGAATAAACAAAGCTCAGCCTTCTCTCTAATATAATTTACCTGAGATACTCTTTAGCCAGAGGGTGTGAAGTGAAAATGCAATGAAAATTTAAAAATTAAATTTTTACACAGAGAGGAAATCCTGCTTAAGGATTGAGTTTGAAATTGGACAGCTGATGTATGTAACAGGCAAAAGGAGCCATCTCCTACCATACAAAGTATATATTTATCAGCTTCAACAGCCATCTCCAAGCCAAGGTTTTCTGTCTATATGAGAATTATATGAGAATGAGTATGAGAATTAGAGCAGGTGCCTTGTATAAAAAATACTTTTTCTTTGCAGCCTATAACTCAAAGAATCGGTATATTTATAAAGAATTTAACGAAAATCCAAATTCAGATATTTTCAGTTTTAATAGAGCTCCCTGCTCTTTAAAGTTTCCACTTTCATCCTCAACTTACTTTGCACCAAAGGTCCACAGATTATAGGTTTGTGCAAAAGTATGCAAAACAGACAGAAGGAAGCATCTCCGATCCCCAAAATCATACATATTCTTGTTCAGCATCAAAAGCGGAGTCGATATAGCCATGTTCGATTTTCTGTCTGTCCGTATGATTGCACAGATCTCAGAAAGAAATAGAGAAATGCGAAGAGATAGAGGTTCGACTTGAATGGTACAAAAAATTCTAATACTTGCAGGCAGATCAAATTTATTTTCAATTTTCGCCACGCCCCCGCAATTTAAGAAAAACTTTATATCTCTCACCGTTTTAAAGATAGAGGGTTCGAACGTTCTGGACATGATTAGTTATCAGTATTATATATCGATTCGCCCAAGGAATGGAGAATTTCGGATGAGCGATAGTTGAGTTAAAGGGAAAACAGACATTTATGATGGGACATTTATGAGAGAACAGCGATGGGCAGCACTAAACACATTTCAACACTTTGTGTGGTAAATAGAAACAGAGGTACAAAGGTACAGAGTGTGTTATAGTCGAGCTTAACCGACACGATTATTTGTTTTTCTTTAAGGTATCAATGAGGACAGAGACCTTTTACAAAAATGTCGAAAAACTTATTCAAACACGACTCGAATTGTTAAGCTGGAAACTCGATGGACGGGCACCAACCTAATGATTTGTCGGTAATATCCAAAATACAAGAAAGACTTACCACTGACTCCCTGTATTTGGTTGGATCTATGAAAGCGGTCAATGATGTGGAAAAACTACCAACAACAGGAGAGGTTCTTGCATTACTGTTTTATAATTTAAAGTACAAGGTAGAAGAAGTGATCGTTGGAGCTTTAGTAAACTTACAATAGAGATTTCGTTAAGGCAGCTTTCATTTTTATATGGCAGACCAAAAATGCTCCAATCGAATTTTAAAATAAATACTGTAAGAAACTTGAAATTCAAAAAAATTTTAAAATTAATACCAATTTTTTTTTTTTTTTTCTTTGTTGTTTACTTTGAAACGCAATGCTTCCAAATTCTATTCTTACAAAATTCATTTGACGATATTATCTTCTGTTAATACCAATAAATTTGCCATCTTAAAAACGAGCAAATACTGATGCAATTTTATTCCATTTATGAGCAATTAAAAGAGAATTTCTAACTAACCCAAATTAGGTGGATGGGTCTTTGAAATTGGCTTTCGAATCAGAAAATCTCTTTTTAATGAGAGTCGTCCTTAAACTAGACCAATTTATCGATAGTAAATAAAATAAACTGAAGTAAGACTACAATAGGGTTTATTTAATAATAAAAAATTGTTTTGTTGTTTAAGAAAATTAATATAAATATAATTTATTAAGGTATCTCCAACTTCGCCCGGTCGTCAATATAAGGTTCTTAAAATAGTTACACGCTGTAATGACAGTTCATTCGGCGCTCTTTTGTTCTTTAATTGAAGATTTATTAACTTCTAAAGGGCCTAACCATCTTCAAGTTCTATATACTGTCGACATCTTACTAAATATGTTTATACCAAAACCGGTAGGCACCCCAAAAAATATTAAAATGCAGTTAACGCGGTGCTAAGCGGGCCACCTTGATCCACAAATCCATGGCAGATTGCAGATTAATCGGCTCATTTGAACTCTGAATCACAAATTCGGTGAAATGTTTGAATAGTTTATTCGACATTCTTGTAAAACATCTCTGCCTACATTGAGAATTAAAATAAAAGCTACACCATGCAACCTTAAAATACATGACTTAGGTTTTTCGTAAAATTCTCTATCAGGCTTGTTCCAGCATCCACATATTTGTTCGATTTTTCGAACAATTCGAATGTTTCTCTTTCAAATTGTTCCCTTCGACTACACTTTCACTTAATCAGCTGAACTCTCAAAAAAGTTAATACAATTGTAACAAAGCTGTTCAAAATGTTAATTTTGTTGTTACGACATCTAATGAACATGTTAACAGCGATTCATACGAAAGATGTGAATCCTATTTGGTTGTCACATTGCAAAATTTAACCTATTCTCAATAACTAATTTTTTTTTTTGCTAAAAATAATTTATTAAAAAATGTTAAACTGCATATATTATTTTAGTTCACTAAACAATTTTACAAAAGTAGCTTTAAGTCATTATTTTTAATCTTTATTGTAAGAAAACTCATTTACTTTTGAATTCATCGGCTCAAAGCAATGTGTATCCAAGTGAGTAAGGCTGCCTTAACACAGTTCGACAAATTAGAAATGATAATCTAGTAGTCCTGCATTTTATCATGTTTCACCTATAAAATGGAAGAGAAATTCTTATTTAAAACAACTAGCATGTGGGCCAAATGGATTATCATGTCCCATCCCAGAGTCGGAAATTACCATTACATAATGGATTACTCATGCATTACTTTGCCTTCTGTATGCAGGAAATAATCCCATACAGTCCGGTTTACTTTGCCATATGCATGGCCGCTTTGTAAACGGTGTGCGCACAACCTGCATTACTGGTAATACAGGATGTATGCTAGAGCCGAACTGTCACCGGATTCCCATTACAATTGCGTATTACTTTTTGAAAATTGTAATGCAGCTCGTTCGCAGTCTGTTTACTATCCCTTTATAGATTAGAAGCAGGTGTAATGCATACTTTCGACGGAACACATTTAGCTCTCCGCCGCTGGGTTGTGGAAGATTGACACACGCTGCTCTATTCGATTGCCGACGGCAAATGTTAGGGGTGTGCACAGCTTACTAAGTTGTTGCTGATGTTAATGTACATCAATTTTTTGAGTGCCCTGCGATAATTGATTATAAAATGATGCTTGTTTAATAGATAGTAAACATGTCGAGCCATTGTTGTTGTGTATGTCGAGTTGAAGTATCAAACATTGACATGAGAAGTACTCCGCAAGATGGCGAAGGTCGAAACGCTTAATCGACTGCTTCGAATAGCAACTCAGTAATTCTAACCAAGCGTCCTTTTGGAAGAGCGCTGGAAACACATCGCTGGGTGCTTGAAAAAAATGTGTTCACTTAAGTCTACCCCTATATAGCTCAATGGAAAACGGTTTCTGCCAGTTAAAAATGGAATATGTGCCAGGAACAATTCATTGGTCCAGCTGCACATTGACAGCTGACAGTATATAGAACTTGCTGCTTTCACATGGGAAGCATAGATTTCGAAAGAAGTACAGTTGATTGATTTATGATTTCATGCATTTATATGTAAGTAAATTTAAAAACCCTTTTTTTCGCACACTCACCAAATATGTTTGTAAGTGCCCTGTCTCTCTCGATTTCACTTACACACTCTCCCTTACAAAATACCCAGCGGCGGAGAGCTAAATGTGTTCCGTCGAAAGTATGCATTACGCCTGACGAAAAAGTAATGCACTACAACCGCTGCTTTTCCATAAAGGTATACTTAACAGACTGCGCACAATCCGCATTACAATTGTAAAAAAGAAATGCGCAATTGTAATGGAAAACCGATGGCAGTTCGGCTCTAGCATACTTCTTTTATTACCAGTAATGCAGGTTGTGCGCACACCGTTTACAAAGCGGCCATGCAAATGGCAAAGTAAACCGGACTGTATGGGATTATTTCGGGCATACAGAAGGCAAAGTAATGCATGAGTAATCCTTTATGTAATGGCAATTTCCACCGCTGGGTATTTGGCTCACTTAGCCAAAACTGTCAGTCCACATTTTTGAATGTACGCCCTAACTTTTATAATTGTATCATGCTAGATAGAATTTGAGCAAATGTAGTGAAAGTGAAAACCGAAACAGTCCTGTATAACTTGAACTGAATTCTTTGAGCTATGGGCTGCAATAAAGTTACGAATGTTTTCAATCGTATGGAGAAAAGTAGAAATGAACTTTCGGAGCTCTGAGATTGTAAGAGATTTATTACTTGATTTGTGTACACACTTGCAATGTGTAAATAAATTTAGCCCAGATGTTGGCAAAAAAAAAGAAGAAAGAAGACCCTTTCTCTTGTCCGAACACTAAAGTTATTTTATTTCATGAAATTATTTTGAAGAAATAGATGCTAAAGTACAACAAAACAGTTGATTGCCTAAATCCGCTGAAAATATCCGATAAGCTCATGACGTCTTATCCAAGTTTTGCCTTTAAAAGGCTATCAGGCTTGGAGACCATACATTTTTGAAGAGTTAGTTACCATTCTGCAACCAAATCGTCCTAGCGTTGCTTGAGTGACTTAAGCTTTCAATCATTTTTAAAGTCCTGGGAAATCCAAATCAGGAATGATTCTGGCTGAAGCATTGTGAATCAGATAAGTAAAATTAAATAAATGAAATTATACTCAAGAAGATTATTTTCAAATATAACAGGTTGGCTTTCCAAAAACTGTAGGCAGATCTCTGATCTCGCTAAGTTGGATCCGTAGCCTTCCAGTATACCCAAAAGTAGCCAAAATCTTAGAAAATAAGCCACTTCGGTTTCGCTAATGCCGCGATTGTCGTGGTTGTAAATGCTGACAAAATATTTGTAGACTGTCTAAATGAAGCTTCTCCCATCGAAGAAAACCAAATAGTGGAAATCACTTGATGGAAATTCAGCAAATACCAAACGAGCCTTGAGGTGCGTTGTAAGCAGATTTGATATATACACTATGACGTATGTAAAATGTTATTGTTTTCAATTGAGAGTTGCTGAAAACGTCTTCTAGTTGTCAAGTCTTTCCGAACTACAAGACGTCGCATCTCCCGTTTGTGGCATAAGTCAATTTTGGACAAACCGACGCGTGTTTTGTTTCCCAAAACAAGGGGGGATTTCCAAAAAGTTTAACGTCGTGTTTTTATGCCCCTTGACACACGCCACAAAATTCCATGGAAATCTAGAGAAATGTCAGTGCCAAAACCAGAATTCAACTAAACCAATGCATCAGCTTTGCATCTACTATGAAGCACACGAAGGCCAGCGAAAACACCATTTATATTTGTCCTAGCTATAGAATTTCGCACTCATCTCTAATGAAATACGATGCGGTCAGTGCGTATCTCGTCAACGCGAAATAATTGAAAAACTTTGAGGACAAAGCAAAGACGCTGCTGGTAAGGCGTTAATTAAAACATCTACCCGAGGACGCACGACACACATCAAGGCGATTCTTCAACATAATGTCTATTAATGCAACACAATAACCAATTTTCCACTTAACTTTCAACATTCTGCCAACTGAGCGCATATTCGAGATTACATCTTTAGCGCTGTGGGGGTAAGCTCGCCTGACAGGACCTCTTGACTGGCCTGCTGCAGCTTCTGGCGCTGCCGAGGCAGCTGGAGCTCGTGACCCGGCCAACAAGGCGCATAAATGTCAACGTTGTTGACAGAAAATAGTTGCCCGCTGACATAATAATGCAGCACCGGCTCAGGCGCTCAGGCAGCCGAGCAAAGTGAATGCGACAGGAGCTGCCCAGCTGGCACTGCATTGTGTCCTGGTGCGGGACAAGCGGCTTTCAAATGGGAGTAGCCACTTCAATGCTGAGGTATTTGTGGCTAGTATGTTGGGTAAGGAAAGGACGTGCATGGCAAAACAGCCAGTCGCACTGTGATGTCCCAAACCAATTTGAAATTCATTAAAGAGACAAGGGGAAGTGGAGGGAATTGTTGGATTCCTAAATTTGTTTTGTTTCAGAAATTGAAATGTGCAATTGGAAATACGAAAACAGATCGATAGTGGGCAAGTGGTATGATTATTGCAATAGTTATTCTACAATCCAACAAAGAGTGAAATGATTGCTAAGCTTCGTAATAGGAATAGGTCACTTGGAAGCAGGGTACTACTGTGGGCACTACGTCATTGTGCCGCTCGGACAGGTTGCCTTTTGTAACAAATGTCGACAACTTGGACACCACTTGGCATGCACACAGAATGAAGCGCCGCATATTGACAGATACTCGAATGGTAATTTCAATTTAATTTGTTGTGCATTTTTAAGTTAAAACTGAGGAATAACCTTGACTTAGAGTTAGAATTAAAGCTAATTAAAGCTAATTACGAATAAATATATTAAAGCTTCAGTTTCTTAAAAAATGAATATTTTTGTATTTCAGAACAGAATTTGAATTGCTGACTAAATACACAGGTCGATAAAAATGAACTATGTTTCTGATTCAAAGATCGGACTAGGATATTCTTTTGGGATTTGGAATTTCGCTGAACACGAATCCAGCCTCCAAAAGTGTCCATCACGTAGAGACTTTCAAAAAAGTTGTTCTCAAAGTCTCAAAAATCAGTTTTCAATCAAGTATAGAGAATAAGGCCGTGCTGCTAGAAGTCTCTTAATTGGCTTAAATGAAAGCTTCAACTGTCAACCACATGACTCAAATCGAAAAAAGTTTGAATCAAGCCCAAATTTTCTAGTTTGTTTTAGCAATTGCAGCATGTGTTACACGAGCACAATGAGCTCATCAAAATGTTTTCGACTTTGTTGAAATAGATGCCATCCGTTGGTCGCATCATTGTGCAAAAAACGGACAAAGGACCTACAGGAACTCATGATCGACAATGCCACTACACTTGTTAGTGAGAATTCAGAATCGGGTATAGCATTTGCCAAATTTTTAAATAAGATTAGTTTATCATGAAGACGGATAAAGAAGGGGTGACTATTTGAGCTGTTGCTGGTCAATGTGCTCCAGTACAATACATATTTTACATATACTTCATCCCGGTTCATCTAAATATAAACAAGTTAGAACATCGGTCAAGGTAGACTGTAATATACTCTGTACTAGCGTAGTGTATGAGTAGTATGAATATTGATGCTCCACTTGGAGCTGTAAGCAGCGCTGCTGCAGCGAACATTCTTTGGCTCATAGCTCATTTCCATTCCTATGGAAATTCGATAAATAATGTTGAATACTTAATGCATTCAAAAGGCACAATCCCTTCATATTTATAACACTGTGGGCGTTATAACGTTTTTTTCCAAATTGCGTTGGCAGAAGGAGGATTTAAATTTTACTTGATCTGCATGTAAATACAAGATGTTTTAGTCCAATGCACATCAAACCTTTATCTCTAACCAACTCTGAGATCTGTGATTTCATACAAGCCGACAGACATGGCCCGGTTGAACCGACAGCTTATGTTGATAAAGAATAAACATTTCAGCGGTCGGAGATTCTTCAATCTGTCTAACACATACCTATGCAAAAACTTAATGCACACTTTGTTCCTTTTGGTAAAAAGTATACAAAGCGTAAAAAAGGTAAAGTCTATTTTTTGGGCCAGCTAGTACGTGTGATCAAAAGCCAGGAAACCTTTACATCTCAGCATGGCAACGAAATTGATTTTATTTCTCATCTTACACACATGCTTACGCTGCAGTTTTTGGCCTGAAGTGGCAATCTAATACCGATTCTGCTCCATTGCCCCATGGCGGGCATTTCATGCGCCATGTTTGTTATTCAATTTGCCATCAAAAACACAAGCAGTATTCTGTGAAACAAGCCACATTAATAGCGTTCTTGAATAATTTGATAACATTGAATGGAGCGGGATGAGTAGCTGTAGATGCGGATGGAAAAGGTCGATGAAGATGCTTCGTTGTCTCGTTGATGGCGTCGAGGTTGTCACATGAAGCGTCAGCCCGGCCCCAGCCCCGCCACGCTTTGTGTTTGCACAAGCTTAAGTGGCATTGGTATTGGCTTTGGGGCCTTCAGCTAAAAGCGGTTGGGGAGGAAGGAGCCGTCGGAGGTGGCGGTGCTGCAGTTGCTTCTGATCTCGCTGCTGTGTGCCTCACGCCTCTATTGACACTGGTTTGTTAATGGCTTCACAATGTTTAGCTTTGGCTTTGTTTTAAGACAATTTATGCTTGATTGCATTGATTGATTAAACGCACTTGTCTACCAGCCATAGCCATGCCCATTGTGTGTGCCTCGTGCTACGCCCCGTCATGTCCCTGTGGCGAACACAAAACCCAATTTAATTAGCTCGTTCATGGGGTGATTGCGAGTAGAATTTTAATTCTTTTATAATGGAAGATGGAAAAATCACAAATTGGTTTATATAGATATCCGAGGCTGAACGGCAGAGGGAGGGGATAATTTGTATTTGTTTCGCCTAAAAACTTTGCAATCAAAACTTTTGACCAACAACAAAAATTGAATAATAAATTACTTAATGCTGCACCGAGAGAGAGAGAGAGAGAGAGAGTGGAACCAAACTCAATTAAAAAGCCAGGAAAAGCCGTAACATAAATGAAAATAAGGCAAAGTTGCGCCAGCAGACAATGTCAATGTCCAAATTAAAGTCAGTTTATACAACATCTCAACCGAAATGGATACAAGACTACAAAGAGCAGACTACAAAGAAGTCGAATGATAAGTCAGAAAAATATGAAGAACCTAATGCGTATTAATTGCTTGACACAAATATGAGAAAACTTTCAACTCTGACTCATTACTATGCAGCACACACACACACACACAAACTCCGGAGGACTTGGCTGAATTGTGAACGCCTCATAAAGCAAATCAAAGCAGCGGTTGTCATTTCTCACATAAAGAAAAAGTTCACTTTGACATTTCATTCTCTGCTTTTCTTTGCTTTATTCTTTATTATATTTAGTATTTTCTGCAAATAATTCGAGGCTTTTAAGCGAAGCACTGACTCAGCACAGAACGGTTCCTTTTATTTTTATAAATAACAAAATGCTGTCGTCACGAAGTTTAAGTCTCCAAATGACATCAGCTTTGGCTCACAACTCACTTGATTATCTGAAAGTAAATCCTTTCCATCGCAAAACGCATGTGTGACCAAGGAGACTTGCGTTGCAGTCGCAATTTAAATTCAAATCTGAGATTTGAGCTACGCGCCCCGCCCTAATGACTATGACAGAGATTCGACTTCAGATATAAATTGAACATGTGTCCAACAGAGCGTGTCCAATCCACCCACAATTCCCATTAAGCACAAAGGTCAATTTGGCCACCTAACAAGATGAGCTCTTATGATTGGTGTGCAGTTGCATTTTTACACCTGACTTGAGCCTAATTCCCTGGTTGTTGTTTGCCGGTGTTGAGCAATGAGGTGACATGATTTGGCCACGTGTTTCTGGTAGGCAATTATGTGGCAGGCAACTTTGGGGAGATGTCAAATGAAGTTTCGTTTTTGGTTCGATTTTACTATAGTGAAGCGAAACTAAATGTACAGCCTGAAGAAGCTAGTAAAAATGATTTTGGATGCCAACTTTCTTATGATTATAGCTTGATTATCGATCATCCGATCCTTAGCAGTTCTCCAATCTATGCTAAAAACTGAAACACTTATGACGCTTTTAAAGTGGGCATCAGAGGTCGTTCATCGAACCTCTATATCTTACCAACTCTGAGATCTGTTTGTTCATACGGACAAACGGACAGACGGACCTGTCTATATCGACTCAGCTGTTGTTGCTGAACAGTAGCACAGTGTTACAGCGGAAAAATACTTTTAAAATTACCCACCCTACACTCAAAAAATGTATTTTCTAGTTTTTAGAAATGCACCCTAAATCATTTTTCATTCTTGTTTATAGACAGTTTTTTTCTTAAACTTAGATCAAACAAGCCCAAAAAAGAATTTTTAGAAAATAATTTCTTAAATTTAGAAATTTGATTTGTTTTTTTTTTAAGTGTACGCTGTATAGCAGGTCGAGTTTAGCATTTCCTAATACTTGAATTTTACGTAACACCCAAAAAATCTGAAGTTATGGCCCAATTACCGCATTTAGCTTTTTTTACTCATTCAAATTGAAATTACTCTCCCATAGACCGTCTGATTGTGTATAACCTTGGCAATTCCGACTGGTGGAGGTTTACTTAGCATAAGCTAAAAGTAAAGTAAATTTTAAGGTCTTAGTCGACTTATAGGTAATATTTAGTCAGCATTTCGAAGCCTGGTCCTATATATTTGTCGACATTTAAAGCGTATTCTTTCATTTCTCCTTTCCCCTTGGGTTTCAACCAAGAACCCAATTCCTCTTATAAGAATCTGCATTGTGCGAGTTTTTGTTGACTCAAGTTTGCTTGCAATATTTTAAAAATCTTGTGGAATGTTGTGGTGCAGCGAGTAGTGTGTGGGTCTGCTGGGCAAGAGGTCGTAAGAACTTTACAATTTAGCCAGATATCCAGCACAGCGGAAACTAAAAATTCCTGCCAAGCTTCATATAAAAAAAACTGTGCCAGGAATTTTTAGTTTGCTTTTTCGTTTGTTGTGTATCCAGCAACACGAACGAAGTCCACACTTGAATAGATAGCGGCGTATCAATAGCGGCGTTTCGGAAGCGTGTGTGGAACGAGAAACAGCTGACATTCAGGACAGGAATATATTGTTTACAATTATTTCGGAAGTGATTTGTCACAAGATGGAGGCAAAAACTGTGAGAAGAAGATTGATTTAATATAAGCAGTTGAGGCAAGACCATGTCTTTGACGAGCCACAGAAAAAGCATTTTGACAACATTTCTGTGAAAAGTGCCTGAGAAACTGTTGCAGCACAAATTAATGAAGAAGGTGGAATACATGTAATTGTGTTTAAAGTTCTTAAATTCATTAACGTTATATATGCTTGCCAGCGAATGACAGTAAGAACGCTTGTAGAGCGGGAGACAGAGACTAGAGAGAGAGACAGAGAACGCTCTGAACGACAGTTTGTTTTAGTTGGGATCCACACACTCAAAATAATTAGCAAATTCCAGGCATGCATTTTTCGCAGTGCTGGATACAGGCCTTTAAGGCCTGTATCCAGAACTGCGGAAAATTCCTGGCAGGAATTTTCTATTTATTTTTGTTGTGTGGAACCTAACTAAAACAGTGTGCCCAAATGCTCCTGAAATGTGCAAAATCAGACTGGTTGATAAAAAATTGTGCCCAAATTGTACTGAAATGTGCATGGTCACACATTCAAATCAGCTGTGTTTATTGTGTGAGCTAAAATAAAATTTATATTTTTTTTTAAATGAGTTATGATGGTGACGATGCTTGCTGCGATGATATCTCAAACTGTCGCGCAGAGATGTCCAAGCGTTCTTACAGTCATTCGCCAGCAATCATATACAACATTATTGAATTTATTAACTTTGAACACAATTACATATATCTTACCTTCTTTATTTAATTGTGCACCAACACTTTCCCAAGCACTTTTCACAGAAAATTTGTCAAAATGTTTTTTTTCTGTAATAAGCCATAGAAATGGTCGTGCCTCAACTGCTTTTATTAAAGCTATCTTCTCGTCCCGTTGAAAATTATCAGTCCTATTTTTGCGCACATTGACTGCCTCCATCTTTTGTCAAATCACTTCCAAAAAAATTGTCAGCAATATATTCCTGGCCTGAATATCAGCTGATTCTCGTTCCACACACGCTTCCGAAACGCCGCTATCTATACAAGTGTGTATTTCGTTCGTTTTTCTGGATACACAACAAACGAAAAAGCAAACTAAAAATTCCTGGCACAGTTTTTTTTTATATGAAGTTTGGCAGGAATTTTTAGTTTCCGCTGTGCTGGATACCCGGCTTTAAGCTAAATTTTACCTTTAATTTAGTAATCTCTTTTGAGATTGTTTTTGCTAGGATCGGTTAAGGTAGGGAAAAATACTCTGATATTGGAACATTTGCTCTTTATAATAATTTCACCATTGACTTAGCTTAAAATATAAAATTCGGAAATCTAAAGAGTGTACACTTTGATTGAATAGTGAACATTTTTTCCTTATTAGAAATTTTATTTTATTATTAGAAGTTTAACTTGTAATGAATCAAAAAGTATCATTCATCAAGACTTGGTTCTGAATTCTTTGAATTTGTATACAAATTGTTCTTACTCTGGACGAACTTGCACATCGGCACCTTTGAAATGTATTTCTTCAAAACAGCTTAAATAAAACCGCTTTTAATTCTCAAGTTGAAATTTTGTGCGATTTATATTTTTGATTTACACAGCATCGTCCACTCAGTTTCTTCGCTTGTGTACTTCTAAATAAAGTAAGAATAAAGTAATACGAATATCTAATATGCTTTTCTGAGTTTTTATTATGCGTCTTTTCTCTGAGTAAATTATTGTCTTATCAAGTTTGGGAGTCCACCAAAATGAGTTTGAAATGAGTTTCATTTCTCTTAGCTCCGATTTCTCATCTTCTAAATAGGACTCTCATTAAATATTTAGAGTTCCTGGTGTAGCAAGTGTACCCGAAACTGTCGAATAATAAAAAAAAGGCGACTAAGTGCATGATTTTCTGTTTGTTTCAGCCCTTGGGGTCGATAGCGCGCTACCTTGTAGTTATTACATTGAATTCATATTCCACTTTCTCTGATCACCCAATGTCACAACACAATCAAAATTTGTATCTCAAATTTATATTAGTTTATGTCCAGACACCTTACAAAAGTGCTCAAAGTTACCAAAGCATTTAGAATTTAGAATTAGGAAGACGCAATAGAATACATTTTAATCATAATAACGGAAGCTCATCAATAATTCACTTAATATTCAAAGAGTCGCCATTAAACGGGCGACCAATCACTCAACTCCCGCAAAAAACCCAACCACTGGTCACGGACATTGAAATGCCATTAGAATGTCCTTTCCATGCTGAGCTTGGGAACCGCAACAACTGCGGTAAAAACGTGAGAAGGACATCAAACTGTAACTGCGACCACAAGTTCTGCGCTTGTTGCACAAATGACCGCAGCGTTGATAACTAATTAAAGCCTTTCGCAGAGAATCTGCTTTGAATAATACATTTTGATTCTGCTTTAATTGTTTTCTTTGGTTTATTCATATTTCCCGATTGCCTGGATGCATAGGTATGAACCAATGCGACGTTAACATTTCATTTTCCTTCATTCCTTTAATAATAAAATATTTTTCTCATTGCTTGGCAATTTTTTTTTTTTTGAAATTCATTCTGACAAAAGGTCAAATTGGAAAGTTTTAATAGCTTTTTTCACCTCAGTTTCATGAGGGAAAAACTGCCGCAAAAATGCTCTTTGACTTCGCCCTAAAACTTTGGCCTTTGTGAGCTTCCCCACCGCCCTGTCGGTCTCCTTTCTTGTGAGTGACAAGTGGGTGTAGTTTTTTATTAATTAAACACTTGGGCTGGAAAAAGGGACTGCGGCATTCTTGTCAACCATTCAAGCCGAATCTCTGTCATTTCACCGTTCCTGGCTTGAGTTTGGCTTTAACGGATTAGTTTTGGGGCACTTTATTTGTACAGAAAGCGACTTGCCGAAGGCCACTTATCTCCTTCTGCCTGCCGAATGCCAAGTGCTAAAGTGGATTGTCGATTTCGAAGCTTCCACTTCTCCAAGCGACTGAGCGACTGAGCGACCGTCGACTGTTCTCGACGGTGCTTCACTTATCGATTTGTCATTTCTGGGGCTATTTTTATCCCAATAATGAATGTGAATTGTCGCTAAAATGTTGATAATGTTCTCGTTGTAAATGTAAATTACTTTCCCAACGTGCGCACACACGCAAGCTTATTAAAATTATATTGGCTCACACAGACACACACACACACACACACTCTCGCACTCTCACATACTCGAGAAGATACTCGTGTTTCACAAATTATACCCATTCACTGGCAGTTAAGCAGCTTGGCATAAACTGTGAGCCCTCTTTTAATGAAACTTTTTATTACTTCCTGACGCTTCACTGGGCTATTTAAATTGCCGTCATTCAATCGGAATGAAGGAGGTTTTTTTTTAATGCGATTTCGATTGGTGAATGGTTAATGGTTGTTATAACGATGCGGTGTCCCAAAGCAGGATTTCAACTCGTGTAGAGACATACAGTGTTAGGTACAAATAGTCACAAATAGGCTTACATATGTTGTGAAGCTATTATCCAACCTCGGTCTTTGTCGAGAGTTCTTTTCACCTTACAAGTGATACCGTAGGTGGAAAGCTATTCTAATAAAAGCATTATTCGAATTTAAGTATTGCCCGAGTGGCTATTACTACTTGAAAGCAGGGCGAAGTTTAGATACACCTGAAACATCATTTTAATGGCTGTTACAATAAGTTTTTATCCAATCGGC
>JAWNNM010002709.1:0-24518 GCA_035044965.1 Lordiphosa andalusiaca
AGTATATATAAATATTATTGATCAGCATCAACAGCCGAGTCGATCGAGTTTATTATTATATTTAAGCAATTTGGCAAAACGTCATATAAGACTGTCACTAAGACAGTTTAAAAGATAGATGGTTGGTACCTTCTAGACAAATTTAGTATTCAGGATTATTTTTCGATCCGCCGGATTGGTAAAGATCGGATGAACAACTGTCAAGTTATGATCAAAAGACTTTGCGCTGCTACTTTATTTCCTGTTATACCCTGTTCCCATTAAAAATGGGAAATGAGCTGAGTCGATATAGCCATGTCCGTCTGTCCGTCCGTCTGTCTGTCTATATGAACGCGTCGATCTCAGAGAATATAAGAGATAGAGCCACACATTTTTGCATGAAGGTAGGTGTATACCTTACGCAGATTTGGAAAATTTCGTATAAACAAAGAGATAAAATAGATGGTAAGAAATATAGGCTCGACATGAATGGGACCAAAACTACTTATACTTGCAGGCAGATCAAGTTTATTTTCAATTTTAATTTTTCAATTTTGGCAAACTTTTCTTGAAGTTCCCTGAATTGTTGTATGAAAGGGGCTACTGACATTCGGCTTGCTGAGTGCTTAATATTTGACCGCATTCTTTAGTGTGAATTATGCGAGTGCTTGATAGTCGAATTTGCTAAGATACCTTAAGTGTTGAACTTTTCCCCGTAATTTGTTTTTCAGTAAGAAGACTTTAGTGAAAGAAATATAAGAAATATTTTAGAAAGAAATATCCTATAAAAACAAGCAAGCGTTGCTGAAGCGAACCTTGGCTTGTTGATAACTTGACCATAATATATCATGAATTCTGCGTTTGCTTAGAAGGAACGAACTATCCATCTTTTAAATATGACGGAGATAATACGTTTTTGTTTTTTCATACGGTCGGTGTTAATTTGGATGCTGATCAAGAATATATATAGCTAAATCTGCACTGTGTACATGGTGAGGACTTCGGTTTCGTTTTTTTGTATTTTTATTTTGGTAGTTCGATTTGATTTGAACAGCAACATAGTTATTTGACATCGCAGTCAGCTTGTTTACAGCTAGCTGCGCAATCGAAATCAACCCTGCGGATATCAAAAGATATCAATATCAACTCTGCCACTTGAGTCTACGCTTGACAAGTCTGCGTTTCTTTTTCTCGTGGATGTCCAGATAACCAGACGGGCTTTCGGAAAAAAACTTAAAATTGATGGTATCAATGTTGGCTTCATCGATTTAATACTGTATTATTAATATTATACTGCCAGCATGCAGGTCTTAACCATTTATATTCCAAAATGATTAAATTGTATTTCATAATGAATTGCTGAGTTAACTATAAATTTCCTTGGACAGTAAAGGGTGAACAGATGTCGTAGAAGTTATGGGATTTTTCGAGATCAGTGCGCTAGTGGAGAATCATAGGTAGGGTTGGTGAAAAGCGCATTGCGTTGAAATAGTGCTAGTCTACATGTTTCTTTTTTCTGATCTATCTTTCTTTTAGCTTCCGCAATGCAAAGAGCATAAGGGACTTTTTATTATTTGGATATTAGTCAGAGTTTTGGAGTAGATTTGCAAGCCGATGGCATAAGTCCCTAACCGATGTGATCTGCAACATATCCCTCTCGCACCCGTCAACTGTTGCAAATGTAAGGACAAGCTTTTTTCTAAGACTGTGCAACTATCACCTTAGGCCATCCGGGACTAGAAGCAAACCGTTACATTGGAATAGCTGACCCAGGTTTACTTCGCAATGAGCAAGGCTTAAGAGATTAGCTGTCTGATTCCTAATTTTTATACTCTGTACCGTAGGTACATAGAGTATTATAAGTTTGTGCAAAAGTAGGTAACATCCAGAAGGAAGCATCTCCGACCCCATAAAGTATATATATTCTTGATCAGCATCAACAGCCGAGTCGATATAGCCATGTCCGTCTGTCCGTCTGTCCGTCTGTCTGTCTGTCCGTCTGTCTGTCCGTATGAACGCACAGATCTCAGAGATGGTAAGAGATAGAGGTTTGACATGTATGGGACATATGCTTCTAATGTCTGCAGGCAGATCAAGTTTATTTTCATTTTTGGCCACGCCCCCTCCCGCCCCCGCAATTTAGAAAAAACGTCATATCTCCCACAGTTTTGAAGATAGATGGCTTGTTCCTTCTGAACATATTTAGTTATTAGGATAATCGATTATCGATCCGCCAAAGGAATGAAGAAGATCGGATGAACGGTTTTCGAGTTATGATCAAAAGAATCTTGGTACAGAGTATGTTATAGTCGGGCTTGACCGACTTTCTTTCTTGTTCGTATATGGAAAAGGGTAGGGAACAACAACTTAGGCGGAAAGCTGGACTTAGATACTTTTGACATCTGAGTGTGGGATTTCACCCTATACTTGTTTGTCACAACCTTTGGTGGTCGAGCTTGACAGACTTTGTTTCATGTTTTACCCGTGTGTGTGTTGTTTCGTTTTTATTTCTTTAAAAAGGAATTTAATCTATTGTGTAAATCGCTTAGCCATACATAAAACGAGACTGAAAGGCTTAGCCAAACAAATGATTAGCACGACCCTTTTAAATCCGCTTCACGCTTAAGCCGGATGTTTGTGAGCAAATTTAAAATCTCACCGCCGGAAGTCGTAAAAGATTCGCCCCGTACAAGTGCCTGAAATTGTTGTTAAGCAGCAGTTGCTTCGCCAGCGATGAGAAAGCAGCCACGTAAGCGCAAATTCCGCGCCATAAATCACAGGGAAGGAATTTTATTTGTGTTTTTGCCTAGGTGGAAAGGCACCGACTAAAAGGACACCCCAAAACGAAAGCTGAAAAAACTCAACAGCAACAAAATAGTTGCGCAACTGGCCAACAACCAGGTCAGGTCCGAGAGTAGAAAACGGCAGAAACAACAAAAAATGCTCGGACACAAATCAACGGCAGCCAAATTGAACGTCAACATGACTTTGATTGTTCCATGCATGTGTGAGTGTGCGGAGCTGCTGGATGAATATCAGCACCAGCCGCTGAAAAGGCAAACAAACCGACACACAGATACCAAGAGCCACTCATCAGCACACGTGCCAAGCAAAGGCAATGGCAGCCAGTTAGAGCCCAGTCAAACATAGTTGAAATTCTGGCGTACAATTCAAAAGCTGGCCAACAACCACAACAATCTATATCCATGTGCCGGGCCCAAGTGCTTCGCTGCCGCCAGTTGGCAGCTGATCCTTAAAGCAAAGAATGGATCTTTTTGGTGTGTGGGGTGCAGGTTGAGCCAGGGTGGGCTGGGCACAAGCACACAAAATGCGAAAATATGCCAAAACGTCATTCACAACCATGTGCAAAGTGTGTTTGTCGTCGTCTGCAGACAAACAGTGGCTGGGAGAGAGAGACAGAGGAATCCACACCTTCCCAAGCAATAATTCATCACAAATTCCATTTAAAGATTTAAAGTGCTAAAGCTAAAGTGGCTGCTTAAATCCAGGCAGCCCTTGAAAAGCCTAGCAGACTCTGCAGCTGTGGAAATAGTTGTGCGGTTCAAGAGTAAACTTAATCCTCTGAGTCGGTTTCAATGGAGTGCACTTATCATTTAAGAGAAATGCTTCACTCTCAGGATTCATTTGCAGGTACTAATTGGGTAAAGACTAATAATGGGCCAAGGGTATTTTAACTTAATCTATTATTTTTATACACTTGCAGAGGGTATATTGAAATGGTTCAGATGTTCGTAACGCATGAAAGTAAGTCCTTGAGTCCTTCTGTCCGTCCGTCTGTTTAAAGCTTTCTGCGGACCAAATCGAACATCTATATTGTATATCTGTCAAAGTAAACTGAAGTCTGAAAAGTATACCCAAAAAAAGAAATCATCAAAATGACTCTATTTAGTCATCAATTTGAAACTATTGAGTATCAAAATCTTTTTAATACTCCTAGTATCAAATTGATACTTTCTAAAGTATTAAAATGACATTTTGAAGATATCAAATTGAAACAAACTTGAATCAGGTCGAAAAAAATTCGGATAACTAGCTACCCCCTCCTGCCATACCAGGCGAACGCCCTTGATCGCATGTTTTAATGTGTGTGTTTCGATTTGATACTTTAGCGTATCAATTTAATAAGCTAAGGGTCAAATTGACACTTGATATATCAATATCATACTGTATTGTGCCATTTTGAAACAAAAAATATGATACTGGTGTCAGTTTCAATTTGAGACAAAGTGTATCAAATTGATATTGATACTAATTTTTTTGGGTGTAGTATTAGTGAGAAAAACATGTTTGTTTTTAGTGGAAACGTACTTCCAATTAGTTAAACATGGCCAAACCATCGAGCTACTTTGTGTTGGCCAAAATTACCGTACACCCAATTGCCACACAAAACGACAGCGTAAGTTAAAGTTCAATATACCCGATACTTAGGGGAATTAGTGTTTAATAACCTCTCCGTTTGTTGGATAACAGACCATAAACTTTAATTTGATTATTTTAATACTATGTAAGCAAACAGCGCATGCGGCTCAGATATGTATGCAACGTTTTTACTCTGCCATTTATGCGAATTTCACAGATACCTTACACTGCAAAATGAACTTAATATCTTCAAAATTGTTAGAGTTTTTAAACATTTTTATACTCTGTACCGTAGGTACATAGAGTATTATAAGTTTGTGCAAAAGTATGTAACATCCAGAAGGAAGCATCTCCGACCCCATAAAGTATATATATTCTTGATCAGCATCAACAGCCGAGTCGATATAGCCATGTCCTTCTGTCCGTCTGTCTGTCCGTATGAACGCACAGATCTCAGAGATGGTAAGAGATAGAGGTTTGACATGTATGGGACATATGCTTCTTATGTCTGCAGGCAGATCAAGTTTATTTTCAATTTTGGCCACGCCCCCTGCCGCCCCCGCAATTTAAACGTCATATCTCCTACAGTTTTAAAGATAGGTGGGTTGTTCCTTCTAGATATATTTAGTAATAAGGATAACTTATCGATCAGCCAAAGGAATGGTGAAGATTGGATGAACGGTTTTCGAGTTATGATCAAAAGACTGTTCGCTGCAGCAGCGCAGAAGCAGAGCTGCTTTCAGCTACTACTGCAGCATCAAAATTTATGCTGAGCGTAGAATTTCGTTGGTACAGAGTATGCTATAGTCGGGCTTGACCGACTTTCTTTCTTGTTTATTGCTAGGGCGGTAGGGTGAGTGGCACAAATTTGAAACAAACTTGATCTGCGTGCAGACAATAGAAGCCTACATTTCAATTTTGGATGATCTAGGTCTTCTAGACTCTGATATCTAGGTGTTTATACAGACGGAGGGACAGAAGGTCATACGGACAGACGAACATGACTATATCGACTCGACTATTGATGCTGATGAAGAATAAATATACTTTATGGGGTCGGCGATGCTTCCTTCTGCCTGTTACATTCATTTGTACGACTTAAGTATACCCATTTTACTCTTTGAGTAACGGGTATAAAAACTTCATCAGCATGCAGACAATAGTCTCATTTCAAATTTGCATTGGCTTTTCTAGTCTCTGAGATCTAGTTGTTCATACAATCAGACGGATGGTCGAACAGACTTACTGACGGATATGGCTGTATGAGCCCTGCTGTTCATGCAACCTGTAACATTCACTCAAAAAAATAACAGCTACAATCGCCCTAAAATTAAGAAATTCGCCTTAAATAAGGGATCAAAGGCCTTGACCATAATATTTTAGAACAATTATTTCTTAGAAAAATGTCTTATTTCCACTTAAGAAATGAAACATCATTTCTTGAAATGACAAGGTATGAAGGAAATTAAACAATATCTGTCATTCGTTTCTCCATTTTCCTTTCCTTTCATTTCGTGTCATTTCTCAAAAATTATGAAATTCGCCCCGATTGGATTTGGTATTTTTTCCAACACTCTCTCAGTGCCATTGGTGTCCTCAGAATAACCAAAATATCAGAGAGGTAAGTAATTTGTTTGTTTTCAGATGAGCCCACGGAAAACCCCAGGAACCTGGAAGAAGATCCAGTTGACTGTGAGTTTTTTTAAGGAGGCATTCCACGCTCGTAAATGAGAGCATTAAGCGAGCAGCCATCTGGGTCGCGCCCTATCCAGCTTGGGATGAGCGAGGTGCAGAAAAACTACCCAACAACTTGTACCTATCCAGGAAGCTTAAGTGGCAGCTTCAACGAAGAGGACTGAGGAGCTCAAGCGCATTGGTGCTGGGCGGCTTGCGTCTTGGACACACCGTAGATTTATTTTGTGCATTATATGTGGGGTTATTAAAAACAAAGTGAAATAAACATATTTTAGCCTTATTTTAATTATGTTGTTGAGTCTTAAGGTACGATGTATGGCGCTACTTATTAATTCAGGAGAGTTATCAAAATCATTGGCGACATTGGTGCCCTCGAGTTGTGGACCTAATTTTTCTGCTCTACGATTGTCCAATTACTTGCTTATTCTGCTTAGGCGGGACGTTAATTATCTAAAAGCTGTTTCCACTACTCTCCTTGCCTTGGACAGGGCGTGGTTAAGTGTTATAAAATCTTTATTGAATTGAAGGTTTGACTAACTAACTCATTATTGCATTGCAGCATTTATTTTAATATAACCTACACAATCTAAAATCC
The DNA here is from genome assembly GCA_035044965.1 of Lordiphosa andalusiaca. Taxonomy (NCBI): domain Eukaryota; kingdom Metazoa; phylum Arthropoda; class Insecta; order Diptera; family Drosophilidae; genus Lordiphosa; species Lordiphosa andalusiaca. Next base: position 6,650 of record JAWNNM010002709.1, read on the forward strand.
TTCAGTCAACAAAATCAAAGCATCGGCTGTTTTTGTCCACGTATCTACAAAGTAACAAAATGATGTTTTGTCAATGGAAACGACAAAATTTGCTAGAAATGAAAATGATATAAATGATGCCCAGTGGGAAGAGGCTATAAGATAACGATATTTATATAAACCAATACTATTACCGAGCACTGGAATGTTGTGTAGTTACTCATAGTAAGAACAAGGCTGCTCATATATGGCTCGAATTTCATTAAATTATACATACAGAACATATTAACTTAAAAAAGTGTGTGCTTGAGAATTCACTTTTTAACTAAATAGATTTTGTTCCTTTGGTGACTAAATATTTATTTTCGGGTGCAGCCAGGTGTAAGTAAATCGTTTTGGCTCTTGCAGGCTTTCGCCTTTTGGCACTTGTAACGCGAGTTGTTTCGCATTTCGCGCTGTTTTCATGCACTGCCGCGTAACAGGAGTACCGGCGGTTTGAAAACCTTTTCGCTGAAACTTTAAACAATTTTGTAGTGCTCGGTTTCGCTGCAGCATCAGATTGACAGAGTGGCATGAACATCAGAATGCATTTGGGATTTCAATTAAGCCATAAAAAAGTGTTGGCTTCTGAGTGAAATGGCAAATAACATACACCTAGAGTGACAGAATGCAATTAAAAAGTTGCGTCAAGCGTTGTTACTTAGGGGAATTGACACACAAATAAAGAACGTGCAGAGTATTTTAATACTGTTGAAGGTGGGTAACTTTAGTAAAGTTGAGTAATGTAAGTGCAATATGAAAAGTCTCTTCTATATCTAATGCAACAGCTAAAAATTACTAATCCATAAATGGATATGCATTTTTTTATGAAGTTCCATTGTGGTAAAAATATTTCAGCTCTGGCATACACTCAAAAAAAAGTTGCAATTAATTTTAGGAGATGGTGTTACTTTTAAATTTTGCCCTGGTATTATAAAAAATTTTATAATAAACAGATTTAGTTTTCTGAAACTTAGAAAAATATGCCATAATTTAGAACATTTTTTTTTTAATTTTTTGTGATTTTAAAGGAGAATTTTTTATGAGTGTAGGTAAACAGAGATTATCCAGTTAGTGCAAAAATGTATGAAACAGCTGGAAGGAAGCATCTCCCACCGTGAAAAGGCGGATTTCTAACTCTGGTCGTACTTATATTTCGGCTACGGTTATATAATGGGATACGGACACAGGTTGATAGTCCATTTGCTACACCATTAAGTTAAGTATAAATACTTTTAATCGGAATCAAGAGCCAGATTGAAAAATCTACCGTAAAAACCAATATGTATGGGCGGGCTTTTGCGTAGGCTTTGCTATTGGCGACAAATGCTTTCGTCTCATTAAAGATACAAACGAACACAGACACACATCACCAGACAATTATCAGCATCGGAAAGCTGGTTCTGGTGGACGATGCTTTCTCAGAAATTGTTTTATTCACTTGCAGTGGGTATACTAAAATTGATCAGATGTTTGTAAGGCACAGAAAGAAGCATCTCCGACAAAAAAATAAAGTATATATTTTCATGATCAGTTTGACGAGCTGAGTCATTATAGCCATGTCCGTCTGTTTTCCTCCGTCAGTTTGAAAGCTATCTTCACGAAACTTTGTAAGAAGTCTTGTAGTACAAATACGCTGCACATTTATCGGAACCGGCCGGATCGGATGACTATAGCTTATAGCTGCCAACGGAATAGATAGATCGAAAACAGGTTTCAGTGGGAAAAAATTTTTTGTTTTCAATGAAAACGCCTCCAAACTTTGAATTGCTTAGTTTGCTATGCATTTCCATGATTCCACTAAGTTTGGTCGAAATAGGACAACTATTTATTATAGCTGTCATGGAAAAGTAGACCTAAATCTGCTCGAAAAGATTTTTTTCAAGGGCCGCAAATCAAAAAAAAATATGCGAATTTGCGGCGCACTGGTTCAAACCGAAATTACTCAATGGTTAAGGTTCAGAAATTAAAGGATCGAGGTTTTTGGGAGAAGGTTTTGGTTCGAACCTTGGTGTAGTCCATGCTTCATAAAATTTTAAAATTTTTTGTGTTCAGTTTTTTGTTATCCGTTATCATTAATGTGTTCTTAAAATTACATTCGACCTAAAAACTACATCGTTTGGGAATTGCGTGGTATTTGGGTCTGAATCGGTTAGTAGGACACATGGGAATATTCAATCTATAATTTACAGTTAAGTAATATTCATTTTGGAGTTCTCGTAAAAAAATATTACCAATGTAATGTTAGATGCTTTCTATTGACAATTATTTAAGAAGTTTGAGAACAGAGGCTACTGTTTGTGGTAATTTTATAAGTAATTCTAAACGTTTTTCTTGATTTGTTATTTAACTTTCCTGCCCATTTAAGGCGTTATTCGCACTGAACCAACCATATAAGAGATGAAATCGCTTCAAAGAAAGTCAAGCTTCTGATGTCTATCATTTTTTTTAACCGAACCGATATTTTAGGTTCGGATCAGGGTCGGGTTCAGCTTTAATTTCTAATGAGGTTCGGTTTTAGTTTTGGTTCATAGTAATCTAAAAGTCGAAATACAGGTTTCGAACCGGTCGGTTCGAAAAACTTTCGAAGATTGCAGTCCACAAATCATTTAAACGCTCATTTCGTTTCTTGAATGCCTCAAAGCCATTTTTGAAAATATCTTTGCATTTCATGCTTAAATCTGCTAGGAAAGTAATATGAAGCTGCAGAAGTTTAAAAAACCATATATCTAGGTGTGCGATACTATTTGATGTATCATAAAGTTGAGTCCGTTGGGCTCTAACACATAATAAGGTATTAATTCAGATATTAAATACCCTTTGCCCAGGTTTTTGTGTAAACCAACGCTGTTTGATCTGGCTAATCCTTAATATTATATATTGAACTTTTTTTAGCTAGCTTTTCCATACCGCTCAGCTAACCTAAAGTGTATTTTCCTCGATATTATTCTTCAATATTTGATATATTTAGGGTATTTGCGACCCGCATTTGCAATGTGGGAAGAAATATAAATTTTTAGGCCTCACAACCTTCACATCCTAAGCCAAGGTTATAACACCAGAGCCATGCGGCTTGTTAATAACTGAAAGCTTAAACTGACATTAAGACAACACACGTTAATGAAAAGTAACCTTGTATTTAGGTGACTTTTTCCTACAAAAACAGACTGAAAATTTTCCACTTAATATGTCTCAGTACTTTAGGGTAACTTGACCCTGAATCGCGCTTATAGACAAATGCGGACAGCGTTAAGTCGCCATAAGATTAGTGCTCAAATACAGGAGGACACGAGCTCGGATCCCTAGAAGGTAAGGTAAAGATTAAAATAGATTTTACGAGACTTTGAGAAAAAAAATTATAACATCTTACCAACCCGACACATAAGTTATTTGCTTACTTGGTTTATACTTGTCCCCTATGAGAATTTAAAGTTTAAAATTGTTTATGGAATATTTTCCCCCACGTTGAGGAACCAAATCACTAACTAAGGTCAAAATGGTCCAAAAAGTTAGGGTCATCAGCACAATTAGAGTAAGGTTAGATACCTTTGGCGGCCTTTTCAGTCCAAATTAACACGAATTTAAGGTTATTTTTGGAAGGGATTAAAGCAATTAGTTTTTTGGGTGTAGCTATTTCAAATGGCTTGCGGTCCTTTCATACGCACACTTCTCTAGTTGGTATCACTATCCCACACTGTACCTATACTCTCGCAGTTAACTGCAAAGCAACCTCTTAAGTCATTTAACAAAAACGATGCCGACCAATGCCATGTCACATATGGCCCAGCCCAAATGTTATATGTAATATACACATTAGCTTAACAAGAATTCTCTTCTTGCCGAAATCACAGCTTCCATGCCCTGTGGAGACAATTTCTTTAGACAATTTGCATTTTTAAATGGGCTTCAAATGGGTCTCAAATAACTTTAAGGGCTTTATTATGATTTATATTAATGACTGTGCTGCCTCCACTAGCTTGAGATTGCTGCGTCATAAAAATAAACTTTTACGCCTAATGAACCAAGTCCCAGATGCTGGAGACAATGTCCCAAATTGCATTGTGGAAGCAAACATAAAAACTGCAACATCCTTTTATGGACCTTTCTGTGTCCCCCTGCAGCGATGCGATAGTTTCGTTTACGGCCCATAGGCCGAGGAATTTATATCGATGTTGTAAATTTTTACAGCTTGTCGCAGCTCTGACCTTTACACGAATTGTATGATACGCCTGGGTAAAATGCATGAAAATTGCTTGGAGACTAACACTATTTTGCTATTGTGAAATTTATGGCTCGACAAACTTTACGTAAGAATCAACACTGCTCACGTATGATGAATTGGGCCAGGAGTTTCCATGTGAAAAGTTTACAAAAACTTGGTGTGTCGCTGTGCAAATATTTTCAGTCTGACTCTCGAGGGAACTCAAAATAGCCCCGTTTTGTTGGTTATTCAAAGTTCTAAACTTGCGGTTCACTTGATTAATTATGGCACCTCGCAACAAAGGGCAAGCACCACAATTTCATTTTGTCTCCTCGGTTGATTAATAGTAATGGATACGGCCGCTCAAGAGTCTGGTCAATTAATAGCCCCAGCTCTCAGTATCAATGGCCAATATGGCATTATTTCCGTGGGAAATGCTCACAGCGGAAGCCAGCAATTTGCCTGAGGCGGGATGAGTAGACGAGCAGACGACCAGATTGCAGCGAATCTAATAAAAAAATATTCAGTTTGGCGAGAGTTTTTGTTTTTCCCTTTTTTCCTGTGCCAGAATGTCGCTGTCATAAGGAAACTAAGGATTTCCGTTTGGCTTTGGTTCGTAAGCCGAGCGCTGGAGCTTTATAAAAATTTCAGATGTTGTGACAGAATTGGGGGAAAAAATTATGTAAAAAGTTTTGCTGGGCACGTTTGGCCACGCCTCCCGGTTGGTAGCTGGTCACAGCTGGTTCCCTGAAGGGTCCCATTTTTCATTAAGTTTTCGCGCCATATTGCGACTCATATATATTTTATTAGTGTCTTGGCAATTGTCTGTCTCTGACTGCTTCGAATACATTTTGAGCAATAAATTATCGGAGTCTTGTTTTTTTTTTTTTTTTTTTGCTTTTTTCATTTCTTTGCTTGCTCAATGAACTGGGAAAGTGGCTATGGCATGGACAGGACCATAACTTAATCGCGGCTCGACAGACCCTTATCAACAGCATTAGAAGCGGCTCGTCAACAATTCAGCCTTCTTTATTTGACAGGCGACAGAGAAGAGAACTTGTAATTTGCGTACTTCTCGTATGCGTAATATGCAGATACGTACATATGTATCCATGTACGCATTTGTCTGTCAGCTATCTAGAGGGCTAATAAAACTTTTTGTCGGCCGCAGTCTGACCCACTTTTGGGTTTTGTTCGTTGAAAATAATTTGAATTTTGAATAATAAAGTCGCAAAAATGTCAGTGCACGTTATCAAAATCACTCTGTATGCGAAAACAACTTTTTTGGCTCCCAAGTGCCAGCTGCCAGTTGCCATTTCGATTAAACAACATTTTAAAGCTTAAAATGTGTGAAGAGCTCGTGAGGTGGGGGCAGGGGGAAAAGTTTTTGCTGGCTGACAAAATGCAACCAACTGAGAATTGAGAAATATATTTACGAAAACACAAGTGGGTGTGAGCATGTGCAAAACTAAACGAATTACTGCCCTGGCTAAGCTGTTTATGGTGTCGAAGAGCATTTAAGGCGAGTTTAAAACATTTCCCCAAGCAGACACATATCCTAGCCATATGTAAATTCGAAATACAACTGTTAATCTGCCATTTAACACATGTCAAGAGGGAGCCAAGGCGAAATAAACCGAAAAGAAAACAACTCAAACGTCAAAAACTTTACACTTTAATAATTTTAGCAATACGCTTAAGATGCCCTTACACTTGCCATTCATCTCTAAATTGTGGGCTGGGAAATATTACTTATATATATTTGTTATAGGCCTAGGACACTGAGCCCAAAAGCAATCGGTAAAGTAAGCCTTTGCCATGTAATAAGGAGAGGAGAGCCCTTCGAAAAGTAAGTGAGATATCGGCTAGAGCATCTTGATTACCCTATTTATCATGTCCCTTAGTTTAGGCTCAGCCCTTAATCATCATGATCATGATCATGATTTTAGTCATAATTTGAGTACTGAACTCATACTCATGGGTGAGTTTCATGGGCAATCGTTGAATGCGCCCAACGATAAGTGTGTGTTTTTCTGCTCCGATATGAAATTAAACTATTAAAGACTCTGAGTTTCATTAAAAGTTCTTGAGAGAATCTCCCCTTTCTGGTATATAGCACTTTTGATCTGTAGAAACTAACTGTAGTGACTTTGTAGCTAGGGGTTTTCGAGAGGCATCTCCAAATATTGTATAGATTTGTTAAGGCTGTGACTTCATGCTCCTTGAACAGAAATCGATTGCGCTACCGTTTCACTTTGACTGGGGGCTGACTTCTGCTCAAAGGTACACAAAGTATATTGAGTTTGTGGAAAAGTATTATATGTAACAGCCACAGGAAGCATCTCCGACCCCAACAGCCGAGTCGATATCGCCATGTCCGTCTGTCTTTCCGAATGAACGCACAGATCTCAGAGAAGGTAAGAGATTAGTGCTTGCCTTTTTATACCCTTGTAAAGGATATTATAATTTTGCCCAGAAGTTTGCAACGCATAGAAATATTAATTTCCGACCCAATAAACTATATATTCTTGATCGAGGCGACGAGCCGAGTCGATTGAGCTTTGTCTGTCCGTCTGTCTGTTTCTACGCGAACTAGTCTCTCAGTTTTGAAGCTATCGAGCTGAAATTTTGCACAGAGTCTTCTTTTGCTGCAAGCTGTCGCTAATATGTCGGAACCGACCGGATCGGAAGATCATATCTCAGCTTCCATAGGAACAATCGGTTTTAGTGAGAAAAACTTTTAAAGCATTTTGGCCCGCTGAGCACGAAAATCGACATGAAAAAAAATTCTGTTGAATCGTTATCGAGATATTATCGATAAACTGTTTTTTCGATTTTTTCAAAAGTTGCCTCCACTTAAACTCTCATAACTTTTTTTGTTTCTACACCTATTGAAAAGTTTTAATGCAATTAAGAAAGATGAAACCTTTCTTTTTCAGACAAAAATGTGATGAAATGACGGCTTTCAGAGCTATGGGCCCAAATGTAGAAAAAAAACCTTAATTTTTTCCAAATTTAAAAATGATCGAAATTAAAGTGTGCTTGTAAGTGCAAACTGATAAACAAAATTAATGTGTTTTTTTTTTAAATTCGAAAATAAAGTATTTTATTAACTTTGACAAAAGGCTTCATACACAAAAATCGGACATAAAATGGCTTTTTCAAAAATTTGTTACAAAACTGTGAATTTCCTTCAGAAACCGCTGTTTTTTTTTTACCTTGAGTGATGTATGGGCCCAAACGTAAAATAATAAATCATTTCTTTTGCAAAACTAAAAAGTTATTATAATAAGTAATAGTAATCGGTTCGCCGAAGGAATGGTGAAGATTAAATAAACGATAGTCGAGTTATAGGGAAAACAAACATTTATGATGGGCAACACTGGCTGGAACAGCGATGAGCAGCACTTAACACATCTTAACACTTTGTATTGTAAATTAAAACTAAGGAAGGTACAGGGTAGAATATAGTCGGGCTTGACCGACTTTCTTAATTATTATACTCACGGAAAAATCGCATAGTAAAGCCTTACACAGTCATATTTGATTTTACTATGCCCCTTTTGTATTTATAATAACTAATAAGCACTTTCAAATGTTACCTCTTTTACATTCCCAATGCAGGGAATTCCAACTTGAGAATTACAAGTGTTGCGAGTTCGTAAAATTTAAATTAACCGCCATTGCATACCACCGATATCATATCGATGCTCACATATCGATAACCAAGAACAAACCGATTAAAGCAGGTCGCCCGTCTCGAACAAGCTCCCCATCGACAAGAGTTCCAGCGGAGGGACAACACGTTTAAATAAATAGAAAATAGCAAATAAAGGAATAGTGAAAATAACCTTAAATAAGTCAGGCAGATCCTGGAAAATAAACTCAATCTATTCTATTTGGTGTGGTTCTTTGTGTCATAAGGTGGAAGAGTCATATTTGAGCAAAAAAACAAATTGGAAAAACTGTACTTTGCCACATGAGGTGGAAGCGAGTTTGGTTTAAGCGGGCACAATTGAAACCCGCAAGAACAAGTGTTCGTATTTTTGCAAAATCACAGAAATCACAAAATCACGTAAGTGGTATTTTAGCCGTCTATCAGCTAGCGTAAGCGAAGACACAACTGGTTGAGACGGCTGTCCAATCGTGTTAAAGTCCAAAGGTCCCGGTTCAAGTCTCCCCAGAGTAAGTTATAAATGCATACAAATTAATATAGCTCGCAGTTTTTCAGAACCAAATCCAATCGAATTCTACTGCGTTCCATTACAAAGAAAATTGAGTATAGGTTGGATGTCAAAATTTTTAAATAAAATTTCTATTTCTATAACTATTTTCAATGTTAAATTGGACTATTTTTCCATATTAAATGTAGAGTGTATACTCTTTAGATATACGAATTCTTAACTCTAATTCTATGATGAAAAGAGGGAAATCAAAATATAAATAAATAATAATAATAATAATGTAGCGATTGCCATATTCTCGAAAAGCAATTTTCAATCTAGGTTATAGTTAGGTTTTTGGTTCTCAGTGTAAAGTCAAGTATTTTGTTGTTATCCACCGTTGGACTCTGACTAAACTGACACACAACTACTCTGACTAAAGTCGCTTAAGCCCATATACAGCCGAGGTCCCATTTTCACCTTAATTTTACAATTTCATCATGTGAACGCTGGAATTTTCAATACATACTCTTTGCTTTATTTGGAAGTCGGCACTTATATTTCTGGCCACTAGATGAAAAGTACAAATTTTGCAAATTGGTAAGTGATTTAATTTTGAACAACATTTTTAGATTTTATCTAGGAATTTATGTCACACACATATTTTCTGATACATTTTGAATTTGAAATTCATGTGTGTACTCTGTACAGTGTATATACTTTACAATTTGTTTTTGAATTTCAGCAATTCAGCACGAATTCTCTTTTTGGACGCATCAGCCGTAACTGGCGCCTGCACCAAACAAACCGTTCTGAAACCCTAAGGACCAATCTTAGACTATGTGACTGAAAGTGGTATGTAGGAGATGTGAAATTTGCCCTAAAAGGACTTATATGTCTTATAAATTCCACACTGCTGGTCTACCATCACTAAGTAATCGTTGAAAAATGTGGATTACTTCGCAGAGCACTATCCCAACATAATTCCCTTAACCATTTTGTCGCCACCAAAACCCTAATCTAACCTAAACATATGCAGAAGAGCTTTAATGATAAACAAATACAACTACCAAAGGCAAAGTTAAGCAATCGAAAAAGTTTCCGCACAACTTAAATGAAAAGAACACACAGTCCAGACCCTGATAAATATTGCCCAAAAGAAAAAGTGACAGCAAAATCAGTTTGAAGATGACGGTTAATGAGCTCCAGTTGAGGAAATGGAGAACATGTTCAAAAATAACGCGCTTACAGATAGTTTTGAAAATGGAAGCCAAGCCGGTCGCCTAGACAATGGAGCAAATGAAAAGGGTCCTAAGACTAAGCGACTTAGTTACTGGTGGAAAAGGATAGAGGCATGGATGGTTAAGGCTAAAAACAAAACAAACAAAGCGGAAAAAGATTCTCAATTGCCGCACGAACCCAGCTGCCATTGTTTTCTTAATTGAGTGCCCGCTGCCTATGTGTGGGTGTGTTTGCTCAAGAGCACGAATAAAATGTGGGTGGTGGAAGGGGGGGGGCATTCTGGCACTCTGTCTTATCAATTACATTACATTTTCCAGGCCCAACTTGATTTCTGTTGACTTCTCTTACTGCCGTTTGCCATGTCAATCAATGACTGCCGGAAATAATGGCATAGCCTGGCACTTCCTTTTTGCCGCTGATTTCACAACTCACTTTGCACGGAAATTGCCTGCCGTATTTAAGGCTTTATTACAGCCTCACCTTCACTAAAAAACACATAAATAAAAACCATATTGCACTTGACGACACTGAATTTTTTTTTATGCTCAAAATATATTTGCATTTTCCACACCTTCTGCTCCCTCCTGACCTGCCCAGGTCGATCCTCTTCAATGTCAGACTTAAGCTCGAAGAGATTTATTCCGCTCACGTAACAGTGCACAGTTTGATTGCCACGTTGGCATGTAAATCTCTGCCACACAGCCGTGGCCACGTCAACACGCATAATCGCGCTTTTAATTTCGGATAATAAAACTTTGATGCTTTAAAAGAGGCAAAAAGATTTCTTAAGCATTGCTAAGAAGTTTCCCACCACAGAAATAGAAGAGAAAAACAGCAAACGTACATTTTTAAGAAAAACAAGTAAGGATGCTGCAGTCGAGTGCCCCGACTACAAAATACCCTGTTCATTTGTAATCATCTATTTGTTTTTGAATTTGAATGTAGCCGGTTTTTGTAACTGCTATTAAAAACTCATCCTGACCTAACTAACGTTAAGCTAAATTGTTTCGCTTATAACTCCGGTGTTTTTTGTCCGATCACTTTTTAAAATAGATATATACTGGGCCTAACTTGATGAATACTAAACCACAAAACTTGAAAACTAACACTAACTTAAAAATTGTGGATCTGACTGTTTTTTAGGTCTAGGTTGTGGCGGTATTTTGGTGATAAGAGAGGGGACGAGGGGAATTTCCCAAATCTAAAACAAACTTGATCTGCTTACGGCATGCATCTATCTTCATACAAAAAATTGTGGCTCTATCTTTTATAGTCTCAGAGATCGAGCGGACGGACAGACGGACATGGCTATATCGACTCGGCTGTTCACGCTGATCAAGAATATATATACTTTAAGGGATCAGAAATGATTCCTTCTCCCTGTTACATACATTCGCACAACTTCATGATCCCCTGTTCGATGGGAACAGGGTATAAAAATAGAGGAAAGTTGACTTCGGCTCGGCCTAAGTTTGTATACCCTTGCAGCACGGTTTCACTAGAACTCGTTTTTCGACCGATCGTTCCTATGGCAGCTATATGTTTTAGTCATCCGATCCAGCCGGTTGTGACAAATGTGCAGCGTATTTGTACCAGAAGATTTCGTGCAAGGTGTGGTGGTGATAGCTTTAAAACTGACGGAGGAGATAGCATAGAAACAGACCTACAGACGGAAGGGTGATTTTTTAAGAGCTATAGGAAATATTTAAAAAAAACACAAAATTCAAATCTTTATTTGAATCGATAGTACGGTCCATATAATTTAATGTTTGAATATTATTTCATGCAAATGTTGGCCGTGACTGCGTCTCAAATGGTCCATCCGCTTATTCCATTTTTAGCATACTTTTTCCAACATTTCGGCCGGTATCTCACGAATAAATGCTTCAATGTTGTCTTCCAATGCGTCAATTGAAGCGGGCTTGTCTGTATACACATGAGCTTTAACAAAGCCCCACAAAAAATAGTCTAAAGGCGTTAAATCGCACGATCTAGGCTGCCAATTGACTGGTCCCGAACGTAAAATAAACGTCCACCGAACTCGCCTCTCAATAAGTCTATTGTTGCGCGTGCTGTGTGGCATGTGGCACCGTCTTGTTAAAACCACTTGTCATGCGAGACAAGCTCATGCATTTTGGGTGATAATAAAATTCAATAATTTGCAAGCGTTGTTTGGAAGACGATACATGGTTAAATTATAGACCAAACTAAAGATGTTTGACAGTGAAACAAAACACGAAACGTGCGTGAGCTGTTTAAACCAGTGTTGCCAAAAAGATAATAGCTAAAAAATCCCCCTTTAATTTTCTTAAGTCAAGCCAGAATATGTCTCAAAAAAGTACCAAACATTAAGTCAAACTTATCCCAGCCCAAGTACAAAATGTTCTTGTTTTGAGCCCATGTTCTTGAACGAGGGGTCTGTATTGAACCAAAGAAATATTCAAGACCCATAACCAAAGAGCAAGTTAGAGCTACTGTAGTTCAGGAATTTACCATCACTCCATTACAGAAGTGTTAGAGACAGGTGGGAAATTTAGGAACAGACTCTGTTGCGCACTTTGTGAAGCAAAGATTTTGTACTCAATCTAACATATTTTGTACTTGAACTAAGATCACGCTTTTCTAGAAGCTTTCATCTTACTGTGAGTACAAAATGTTCTTGAGTCAAGGAGGTTTATTCTCGTTTCAATAATATTAACAGTCATAATTCAAGTTTAGCATGTTTCGTACTTAATTTAAGTACACCCAAGAACGAACCATACTTGAAATTTTAAGTACAAAACGGTTTAAATTCTATCCCGTTCGGTCTAGAACACCGATAGCCGTTTTTTTTTCATATTTGTTTTCAATGCAGCATATATAGCTGCCACAAGAATGATCGGTCGAAAACTAGTGTAAGTGAGAAAAACTTTTTTGTGTTCAAAGAAAACGCCTCCTTACTTTACATTTCTTAGTTTGCTATGCTTTCGCACGATTCCACAAAGTTTGGTCGAAATCGGAAATCATTATAGAATAGCTGTCATAGAAAAGTAGAGTCAGTAAAGTAGTCTTTGTGAGAAAGACATGTTTGTTTTCAGAGGAAATGTCCTTCAAATAAGTTGAATTCGGCCGAATTTCGGCCGAGCCGAAGTGAACTTTCCTCTTTTTTTTGTTCTTGAGTGAACACTAAACTGAACAAGTGAACATGTTCTCCCATAATTGATAAATATTTTTCAGTGAGTCTTGTTCAGAGGGGGTTTTTCTGTCTCTCTTGCTCTGTAAGTTATTCAGTAAGGTTCTCTAGCTTTTTTGCTCGCGGCTCTCATGGTTTAATGTAAGCAACTTACTGGTGTGGCAGTTCCAGCCGTTTTCTTATTAAAAATGTTTAATTATTTAATTTTATTTTAGATGTGACTAATAAATAGGCAATATTCTGCAATGTGACCAGCAGCGATCGAACGATATGTTTCCTTCCGATATAGAAATAAACTAAACGAGCAGCCGAAATAAATATGTATAGGCCAAGACGAAGTTTGCATTTGTCTCCGTGTGAATAACGCGGGGATAGCTTCAAGCCTTGAAATCCGAAATAAACTTTCACTTTTGCAATTCTAAAGAATTCGTGACCCCTTAAACCACTTCAGTTATTCTAAGAATTGGCATGTTTCTTGTAACAAGCGAATCACTAACAAGTTGTATGTAAAAAAAAGGTCGAAAAGGTTTTGCATGTCAAACAATGTCAGAAATTGACAAGCCGTAAACTTGAGATAAAAAGTCAACATAAAGAACATTTGACATTGAATGTACACTTCTATTTATTGTCAGAAGTAAAATTCATTTCTGTGCCAGAATACAAAAAAAAAATGGATAGCAGCAGCGGTTCATCCACTGAAATCATCGACGAGGATATCGAATATATTGTGGAAAAGATTCTCGATCGCCGTACGCGGAAGGGCAAAATCGAATATTTGCTTAAGTGGCAGGGATTGAGCGACACAGATAATACATGGGAGGTAGCCAGTAACTTGGATTGTCATCAATTGATTGACGAATTTGAGTTGGAGCATGAGCAGGAAACCAATGCAATATATCGGAATAAGGCAAAACGTTTGAAGATTGATCCCAGTATTGTCATGGACAGCGCCTTCGATCGCGGCCATATAGCGGAAGAAGTATTGAGTGCACGAAATAAGCTTGGCCAAATTTCGTTTCAAATTAAGTTCAAAGGCCTCATTCAGACCCAGTGGGTGCCATCTGATGTGGCCTATATTGAAATACCACAAATGGTGCTGTGCTTCTATGAGAAGAATTTTAAGTTTAACCTGCAAAACTAAGCTAAGCTTTAACTGCTTTTGGACGAATTCCTGCCCTTTCTCTGGTAAAATTCATCCAAAATATTGACATTTTTAATGAAATGTTGTCCCATTAAACGTGCCACTTTAAGTAGATTCCAAATAAAGTTAAAAAAAAAATTACTTAAGTGTTTTCGAGGCTTGTTTGCTCTCGTAACGTAAACATTCCTAATTGCAACAGCAACAAAGCGCCAAAGCAGACAAAACAAAACCGAAAATATTTGTAACAAACCAGAATGAAGACAAAATATTTGCATTTCTTTGCCAGCGCCTCAGTAAATAGGGCGTGGCAGGACTGTCCTAAATTCTTGGTATAGTTGTTGTCTTTTTATTTTCCTGGTTGTTTTTTTATGAGAATACAAAAAAGCACGTACCAAAAGTCTTGGTGAGCCAAATGGTCCTCAATTACGATTCATTTTGGTGAATTTTTTTATAGTTTTTAGCAGCTGCATTGGGTAATAAAATAATTTTGTATCCCCTTCCTGTGGTCAATCAATTGCAAGCAGAAGATGTGCCTTGGATTAAATAAATTATTTCGTCCAGTAAATTGAAAAGCCATTCATATTTAAGCTTTCGTCATACGTCTTGTGAAAATTCAGCCCAGCTTTTCATTGATTGAGTACTTAGACAAGTCCATTAACATTGTAAATGATGTATCGCAAAAATACAGGGGCTTGTTAGGTATTCAGTCAGTCAACTCATTGTTATAACCGATTTTCGGGACTTCGTATAGCCTGCATTAATATGTAATGGTCGATGGTGGTGTAACGGGTAGTGTGTGCGTGTGCCTGATATGCAAGAGGTACTGGGCTCGATCCCCCTCGGATGTCGCATTAAAAAAACAAGTGTTTTCTTCACCTTCACAAGCTACTGTCGCCAGTTGTAAAGTACTTAGCCTTGGAAAAGCTCCAAGCGCTAACTGTAGGATCCCTTTTCCTTGTGCAAAAATCTAAGTCACTAAATATTGAGGAAAGCTCGCCTTATTATTAAAAACTTTATTTATTTATTATACTTCTTAAATTAACCAAAACATTTGCTCTGTAGATTATTCGATTACTCTAGTTCTTAAACAACTTCTGTCAAATAGTTCAGAACCAGTTTTGAATGAGTCCAGTCATTTAAAAAGAGTTCAGTGACAAAAACTGCAACAGAAGAATTTATCATTAACGGTATTTATCTCAAAACAAATTATACTCAACCACAGAATAAAAAGGCGAGCTTAAATCAAACTCAAAATTATTGATTTGATCTCGCCCTTCGGATTTCAATTTTATATAATATATGAATCGTGCTAGATCGAGTTTGATGCAAGTTTCCAAAGCTTGAAACAACATTAGTCCACATTTAAATTTAATTTAAAATTGGGATTCGTTCTGGAAAGTCCAATAATCCTGACGAATGTTCTATGTCAAAGCGGAAGAGTGAAAGAAACCGAGAGCAAGAAAGTGTCTCTTACCACTATTATGAGGCTAAATGGGCACACACACATCCGAACAGGATTCTATCAACTTAGCGTTTATTTTTTTGTATCGATTTTTGCACCTATGGCACATTGGAATTCCCAAACAGTCATAGCAATGCTGGCCTGAGAAGGAAGAAGTTGTCTATTAAGAATAGAACAACTTAAGATCTCAAGCCGGCAAGAACTTGCTGGTTTCAAAATCAAAAGGAAGTTAAACAGCAGACACAAGATGCCTATTGTAGGATGCTTTTTATTGGGATGATTAAACATCGAGGTTAGGTCAATCACTGTCATTTTCAGAAGCAATCAGTTTTTGAAGTGCAGTTTAAGCAAACTGTCAGCAAGTCGACTTCAAGATCAACTCAAGTTCAAGCATTAATCAATAAAATCAGTGCCGTATGTGATTGAATGGGTATCGACTTAAAGTAAATCTTTCCAGAGCCAAAATCGTTGCGAAAATCTTCAAAGTCCATGCTCAAGTCAATTCTACTCGACCTTGGATTAACAAAATCCGGGATTGGCCCACTTCTGATACCGTTTGGGATTGATTTAAACCAGGTTATCTTAAATTTTTATATTTTTTACCAAAAGGATACATAGTATGTTGAGTTTGCGCAAAAGTATGTAACAGCCAGAGGGAACCATTTGCGACCCAATAAAGAACGTATATTCTTGATCAGCCGTCTGTCCATTCATCACTCCGTCCGTATGAACAAACAGATCTCAAAGATGGGAAAAGATAGAGCTTTGACATACATGGGACATTTGCATCTTTTACTTGCAGCAGATCAAGTTTATTTTTCGTTTTAGCCAGGCAAATTTGGAATAATCTATATATCTTCCTCAGTTTTATATAGAAGGTTCGTAGACTCTGAATATAATTAGTAGACCTCGGATTTTGCATATTTTCAAATCGATTTTAATCAGGAATGCAAGCCGGTTCTATGCCGAGACGGTTTTGAACCGAACCGCTTATTCCAGATGGTGAACCACACCGCAAACCGAACTAGCTTTCTTTCAGAATTGCTGAACCGAACTGAAAACCGCAAATAAAAACGGTTCGGTTGGGTTAAGTTCTCTGACGAGTTTTAGCGAGATCACTTTCCTCTAACCAATGATTTTTATTAATTTGGAAATTAGAATCGATTCCCGAAGATAATTTTTAAACATTTCGTTCTACCCTCTACATATTTAGCGTTGTCGGATCGATATAACATTTAAGGATTAAGGACGAAAATTGTACAACATGTCTTCTGCAATTGCCCGCCAATCTCTTAATTTAATTAATTTTTCTTAAGACAATATTTTCAATTTTCTGCGGTACTTCTGAACCTTAATTCAATCTTAATATGCCAATAAGTAAGGGCATTCCTCTAGGAACTAATAGACGAGTCCTGGGAATTCGACGTAATAAACTTAGGACATTGTTCTAAGGATTTTTAAGATATTGAAATTATGGTTGAAATGGGTGGAGAAATGGTCGAAAAGTCACATTACTACAGAAATCATAATATTTTATAATGTGCCTTTGTGAGCCACTGAATCGAACCGAAACCACGGTTCACTTAACTCCAAAAACCATGTAAGGAACCGAACCGGCGGTTCAGAAACTGTGCGAACTACTGAACTGAACCAGTATCTATTTTCTAGTGGTTTGCATTCCTCATTTTAATCCAAATAGACTAGGCCAAATGTGAATTTAACAAAACTTTTTATTGCATCAACTTATTAAATAATACTTTTAGTCATCTTGAAATTGAATGCACTTACTTTAGGTACAAAATCGATTTCAAAATATGCTAAATCCGAGGTCCAATAATTACTAATCAAAATTACTTATCGATAAACGATAGTTAAACTATGAGCATAATAATGTTCACACAGCTGCAATTGCTGCATCAAAATGCATACTAAGCATAATCTTTCGTCGGTAAAAATTATATTACGGTCTTGACCGACTTTCTTACCTGTTTATGTTTCAGCTGACTTGAGAGCTCCAAAAGCGAAGGAATATATTATATATCAGTTTAAACTACTTTAAAAGATTTTATATATTGGGCTGACACAATCCAAAGTGAAATCAAGGTTAACGTTGATAAGGTTGAATTGGGATGCACTTTAACTATATCTTGCAGCCCGTTTGGGATTGGTTTTGCTTTGAGTTATTTTTGAATATTTAACTATTAAATCAATTGCAAATCGATTTGGTTCAACTTAACATTTCTTCAAAGTTTTTTTTCCAATCATACCTTACGAGTTTTAAGGTGGAACTTTTAAATGCTCCAATTCGATTGTAAATTCGAAACTAATCGATTAATCAATTAACGAAAATTGAAGTGGGAAATGGAACAATTGAGGTATAGTTTTAAAACGATACAACCGAATACAATGGAAGCTGGTTTCAATCAAATCCAGCAACGATTGAAAGACAATTTTTGTTGCTCTTGGTAAT
>JAWNNM010002710.1:0-11381 GCA_035044965.1 Lordiphosa andalusiaca
TACCTTACGCAGATTTAGAAAATTTCGTATAAACAAAGAGATAAAATAGATGGTAAGAAATATAGGCTCGACATGAAAGGGACCAAAACTACTTGTACTTACAGGCAGGTCAAGTTTATTTTCAATTTTTATTTTTAAATTTTGGCAAACTTTTCCTGAAGTTCCCTGAATAGTTGTATGAAAGGGGCTACTGACATTCGGCTTGCAGAGTGCTTAATATTTGACTGCATTCTTTAGTGTGAATTATGCGAGTGCTTGATAGTCGAATTTGCTAAGATGCCTTAAGTGTTGAACTTTTCCGCATAAATTGTTTTTCAGTAAGAAGACTTTAGTGAAAAAAATATAAGAAATATTTTAGAAAGAAATATCCTATAAAAACAAGCAAGCGTTGCTGCAGCGAACCTTGGCTTGTTGATAACTTGACCTTAATATATCATGACTTCTGCGTTTGCTTAGAAGGAACGAAAATTCCTTTAAAATAAGACGGAGATAATACGTTTTTGTTTTTTCATACGGTCGGTGTTAATTTGGATGCTGATCAAGAATATATATATAGCTAAATCTGCACTGTGTACATGGTGAGGACTTCGGTTTCGTTTTTTTGTATTTTTATTTTGGTAGTTCGATTTGATTTGAACAGCAACATAGTTATTTGACATCACAGTCAGCTTGTTTACAGCTAGCTGCGCAATCGAAATCAACCCTGCGGATATCAAAAGATATCAATATCAACTCTGCCACTTGAGTCTACGCTTGACAAGTCTGCGTTTCTTTTTCTCGTGGATGTCCAGGTAACCAGACGGGCTTTCGGAAAAAAACTTAAAATTGATAGTATCAATGTTGGCATCATCGATTTATCACCTTAGGCCATCCGGGACTAGAAGCAAACCGTTACATTGGAATAGCTGACCCAGGTTTTCTTCGCAATGAGCAAGGCTTAAGAGATTAGCAGTCTGATTCCTAATTTTTCGTTATGGAAAAGGGTAGGAAACAACAACTTAGGCGGAAAGCTGGACTTAGATACTTTTGACATCTGAGTGTGGGATTTCACCCTATACTTGTTTGTCACAACCTTTGGTGGTCGAGCTTGACAGACTTTGTTTCATGTTTTACCCGTGTGTGTGTTGTTTCGTTTTTATTTCTTTAAAAAGGAACTTAATCTATTGTGTAAAACGCTTAGCCATACATAAAACGAGACTGAAAGGCTTAGCCAAACAAATGATTAGCACGACCCTTTTAAATCCGCTTCACGCTTAAGCCGGATGTTTGTGAGCAAATTTTAAATCTCACCGCCGGAAGTCGTAAAAGATTCGCCCCGTACAAGTGCCTGAAATTGTTGTTAAGCAGCAGTTGCTTCGCCAGCGATGAGAAAGCAGCCACGTAAGCGCAAATTCCGCGCCATAAATCACAGGGAAGGAATTTTATTTGTGTTTTTGCCTAGGTGGAAAGGCACCGACTAAAAGGACACCCCAAAACGAAAGCTGAAAAAACTCAACAGCAACAAAATAGTTGCGCAACTGGCCAACAACCAGGTCAGGTCCGAGAGTAGAAAACGGCAGAAACAACAAAAAATGCTCGGACACAAATCAACGGCAGCCAAATTGAACGTCAACATGACTTTGATTGTTCCATGCATGTGTGAGTGTGCGGAGCTGCTGGATGAATATCAGCACCAGCCGCTGAAAAGGCAAACAAACCGACACACAGATACCAAGAGCCACTCATCAGCACACGTGCCAAGCAAAGGCAATGGCAGCCAGTTAGAGCCCAGTCAAACATAGTTGAAATTCTGGCGTACAATTCAAAAGCTGGCCAACAACCACAACAATCTATATCCATGTGCCGGGCCCAAGTGCTTCGCTGCCGCCAGTTGGCAGCTGTTCCTTAAAGCAAAGAATGGATCTTTTTGGTGTGTGGGGTGCAGGTTGAGCCAGGTTGGGCTGGGCACAAGCACACAAAATGCGAAAATATGCCAAAACGTCATTCACAACCATGTGCAAAGTGTGTTTGTCGTCGTCTGCAGACAAACAGTGGCTGGGAGAGAGAGACAGAGGAATCCACACCTTCCCAAGCAATAATTCATCACAAATTCCATTTAAAGATTTAAAGTGCTAAAGCTAAAGTGGCTGCTTAAATCCAGCCAGCCCTTGAAAAGCCTAGCAGACTCTGCAGCTGTGGAAATAGTTGTGCGGTTCAAGAGTAAACTTAATCCTCTGAGTCGGTTTCAATGGAGTGCACTTATCATTTAAGAGAAATGCTTCACTCTCAGGATTCATTTGCAGGTACTAATTGGATAAAGACTAATAATGGCCCAAGGGTATTTTAACGTATTCTATTATTTTTATACACCTGCAGAGGGTATATTACAATGGTTCAGATGTTTGAAACGCATGAAAGGAAGTCCTTGAGTCCTTCTGTCGGTCCGTCTGTTTAAAGCTTTCTTCGGACCAAATCGGACATCTATATTGCATAGCTGTCAAAGAAAACTGAAGTCTGAAAAGTATACCCAAAAAAGTAATCATCAAAATGACACTATTTAGTCATAAATTTGAAACTATTGAGTATCAAAATCTTTTTAATACTCCTAGTATCAAATTGATACTTTCTAAAATATTAAAATGACATTTTGAAGATATCAAATTGAAACAAACTTGTATCAGGTCGAAAAAAATTCGAATAATTAGCTACCCCTTCCTGCCATACCAGGCGAACGCCCTTGTGTGTGTTTCGATTTGATACTTTAGCGTATCAATTTAATAAGCTTAGGAATTAGTGTTTAATAACCTCTCCGTTTGTTGGATAACAGACCATAAACATTAATTTGAATATTTTAATACTATGTAAGCAAACAGCGCATGCGGCTCAGATATGTATGCAACGTTTTTACTCTGCCATTTATGCGAATTTCACAGATTGTGGATATTGGGCACATACCTTACACTGCAAAATGAACTTAATATCTTCAAAATTGTTAGAGTTTTTAAACATTTTTATACTCTGTACCGTAGGTACATAGAGTATTATAAGTTTGTGCAAAAGTATGTAACATCCAGAAGGAAGCATCTCCGACCCCATAAAGTATATATATTCTTGATCAGCATCAACAGCCGAGTCGATATAGCCATGTCCTTCTGTCCGTCTGTCTGTCCGTATGAACGCACAGATATCAGAGATGGTAAGAGATAGAGGCTTGACATGTATGGGACATATGCTTCTTATGTCTGCAGGCAGATCAAGTTTATTTTCAATTTTGGCCACGCCCCCTGCCGCCCCCGCAATTTAGAAAAAACGTCATATATCCTACAGTTTTAAAGATAGGTGGGTTGTTCCTTCTAGATATATTTAGTAATAAGGATAATTTATCGATCAGCCAAAGGAATGGTGAAGATTGGATGAACGGTTTTCGAGTTATGTTCAAAAGACTGTTCGCTGCAGCATCGCAGAAGCAGAGCTGCTTTCAGCTACTACTGCAGCATCAAAATTTATGCTGAGCGTAGAATTTCGTTGGTACAGAGTATGCTATAGTCGGGCTTGACCGACTTTCTTTCTTGTTTATTGCTAGGGCGGTAGGGTGAGTGGCACAAATTTGAAACAAACTTGATCTGCGTGCAGACAATAGAAGCCTACATTTCAATTTTGGATGATCTAGGTCTTCTAGACTCTGATATCTAGGTGTTTATACAGACGGAGGGACAGAAGGTCATACGGACAGACGAACACGACTATATCGACTCGACTATTGATGCTGATGAAGAATAAATATACTTTATGGGGTCGGCGATGCTTCCTTCTGCCTGTTACATTCATTTGTACGACTTAAGTATACCCATTTTACTCTTTGAGTAACGGGTATAAAAACTTCATCAGCATGCAGACAATAGTCTCATTTCAAATTTGCATTGGCTCTTCTAGTCTCTGAGATCGAGTTGTTCATACAATCAGACGGATGGTCGAACAGACTTACTGACGGATATGGCTGTAAGAGCCCTGCTGTTCATGCAACCTGTAACATTCACTCAAAAAAATAACAGCTACATCGCCCTAAAATTAAGAAATTTGCCTTAAATAAGGGATCAAAGGCCTTGACCATATATAATATTTTAGAACAATTATTTCTTAGAAAAATGTCTTATTTCCACTTAAGAAATGAAACATCATTTCTTGAAATGACAAGGTATGAAGGAAATTAAACAATATCTGTCATTCGTTTCTCCATTTTCCTTTCCTATCATTTCGTGTCATTTCTCAAAAATTATGAAATTCGCCCCGATTGGATTTGGTATTTTTTCCAACACTCTCTCAGTGCCATTGGTGTCCTCAGAATAACCAAAATATCAGAGAGGTAAGTAATTTGTTTGTTTTCAGATGAGCCCACGGAAAACCCCAGGAACCTGGAAGAAGATCCAGTTGACTGTGAGTTTTTTTATGGAGGCATTCCACGCTCGTAAATGAGAGCATTAAGCGAGCAGCCATCTGGGTCGCGCCCTATCCAGCTTGGGATGAGCGAGGTGCAGAAAAACTACCCAACAACTTGTACCTATCCAGGAAGCTTAACTGGCAGCTTCAAAGAAGAGGACTGAGGAGCTCAAGCGCATTGGTGCTGGGCGGCTTGCGTCTTGGACACACCGTAGATTTATTTTGTGCATTACATGTGGGGTTATTAAAAACAAAGTGAAATAAACATATTTTAGCCTTATTTTAATTATGTTGTTGAGTCTTAAGGTACGATGTATGGCGCCACTTATTAATTCAGGAGAGTTATCAAAATCATTGGCGACATTGGTGCCCTCGAGTTGTGGACCTAATTTTTCTGCTCTACGATTGTCCAATTACTTGCTTATTCTGCTTAGGCGGGACGTTAATTATCTAAAAGCAGTTTCCACTACTCTCCTTGCCTTGGACAGGGCGGGGTTAAGTGTTATAAAATCTTTATTGAATTGAAGGTTTGACTAACTAACTCATTATTGCATTGCAGCATTTATTTTAATATAACCTACACAATAAAAAATCCTTCAGTCAACAAAATCAAAGCATCGGCTGTTTTTGTCCACGTATCAACAAAGTAACAAAATGATGTTTTGTCAATGGAAACGACAAAATTTGCTAGAAATGAAAATGATATAAATGATGCCCAGTGGAAAGAGGCTATAAGATAACGATATTTATATAAACCAATACTATTACCGAGCACTGGAATGTTGTGTAGTTACTCATAGTAAGAACAAGGCTGCTCATATATGGCTCGAATTTCATTAAATTATACATACAGAACATATTAACTTAAAAAAGTGTGTGCTTGAGAATTCACTTTTTAACTAAATAGATTTTGTTCCTTTGGTGACTAAATATTTATTTTCGGGTGCAGCCAGGTGTAAGTAAATCGTTTTGGCTCTTGCAGGCTTTCGCCTTTTGGCACTTGTAACGCGAGTTGTTTCGCATTTCGCGCTGTTTTCATGCACTGCCGCGTAACAGGAGTACCCGCGGTTTGAAAACCTTTTCGCTGAAACTTTAAACAATTTTGTAGTGCTCGGTTTCGCTGCAGCATCAGATTGACAGAGTGGCATGAACATCAGAATGCATTTGGGATTTCAATTAAGCCATAAAAAAGTGTTGGCTTCTGAGTGAAATGGCAAATAACATACACCTAGAGTGACAGAATGCAATTAAAAAGTTGCGTCAAGCGTTGTTACTTAGGGGAATTGACACACAAATAAAGAACGTGCAGAGTATTTTAATACTGTTGAAGGTGGGTAACTTTAGTAAAGTTGAGTAATGTAAGTGCAATATGAAAAGTCTCTTCTATATCTAATGCAACAGCTAAAAATTACTAAACCATAAATGGATATGCATTTTTTTATGAAGTTCCATTGTGGTAAAAATATTTCAGCTCTGGCATACACTCAAAAAAAAGTTGCAATGAATTTTAGGAGATGGTGTTACTTTTAAATTTTGCCCTGGTATAATAAAAAATGTTATAATAAACAGATTTAGTTTTCTGAAACTTAGAAAAATATGCCATAATTTAGAACATTTTTTTTTAATTTTTTGTGATTTTAAAGGAGAATTTTTTATGAGTGTAGGTAAACAGTGATTATCCAGTTAGTGCAAAAATGTATGAAACAGCTGGAAGGAAGCATCTCCTACCGTGATAAGGCGGATTTCTAACTCTGGTCGTACTTATATTTCGGCTACGGTTATATAATGGGATACGGACACAGGTTGATAGTCCATTTGCTACACCATTAAGTTAAGTATAAATACTTTTAATCGGAATCAAGAGCCAGATTGAAAAATCTACCGTAAAAACCAATATGTATGGGCGGGCTTTTGCGTAGGCTTTGCTATTGGCGACAAATGCTTTCGTCTCATTAAAGATACAAACGAACACAGACACACATCACCAGACAATTATCAGCATCGGAAAGCTGGTTCTGGTGGACGATGCTTTCTCAGAAATTGTTTTATTCACTTGCAGTGGGTATACTAAAATTGATCAGATGTTTGTAAGGCACAGAAAGAAGCATCTCCGACCACATAAAGTATATATTTTCATGATCAGTTTGACGAGCTGAGTCATTATAGCCATGTCCGTCTGTTTTCCTCCGTCAGTTTGAAAGCTATCTTCACGAAACTTTGTAAGAAGTCTTGTAGTACAAATACGCTGCACAGATGACTATAGCTTATAGCTGCCAACGGAATAGGTAGATCGAAAACAGGTTTCAGTGAGAAAAACTTTTTTGTTTTCAATGAAAACGCCTCCAAACTTTGAATTGCTTAGTTTGCTATGCATTTCCATGATTCCACTAAGTTTGGTCGAAATAGGACAACTATTTATTATAGCTGTCATGGAAAAGTAGACCTAAATCTGCTCGAAAAGATTTTTTTCAAGGGCCGCAAATCAAAAAAAAATATGCGAATTTGCGGCGCACTGGTTCAAACCGAAATTACTCAATGGTTAAGGTTCAGAAATTAAAGGATCGAGGTTTTTGGGAGAAGGTTTTGGTTCGAACCTTGGTGCAGTCCATGCTTCATAAAATTTTAAAATTTTTTGTGTTCAGTTTTTTGTTATCCGTTATCATTAATGTGTTCTTAAAATTACATTCGACCTAAAAACTACATCGTTTGGGAATTGCGTGGTATTTGGGTCTGAATCGGTTAGTAGGACACATGGGAATATTCAATCTATAATTTACAGTTAAGTAATATTCATTTTGGAGTTCTCGTAAAAAAATATTACCAATGTAATGTTAGATGCTTTCTATTGACAATTATTTAAGAAGTTTGAGAACAGAGGCTACTGTTTGTGGTAATTTTATAAGTAATTCTAAACGTTTTTCTTGATTTGTTATTTAACTTTCCTGCCCATTTAAGGCGTTATTCGCACTAAACCAACCATATAAGAGATGAAATCGCTTCAAAGAAAGTCAAGCTTCTGATGTCTATCATTTTTTTTAACCGAACCGATATTTTAGGTTCGGATCAGGGTCGGGTTCAGCTTTAATTTCTAATGAGGTTCGGTTTTAGTTTTGGTTCATAGTAATCTAAAAGTCGAAATACAGGTTTCGAACCGGTCGGTTCGAAAAACTTTCGAAGATTGCAGTCCACAAATCATTTAAACGCTCATTTCGTTTCTTGAATGCCTCAAAGCCATTTTTGAGAATATCTTTGCATTTCATGCTTAAATCTGCTAGGAAAGTAATATGAAGCTGCAGAAGTTTAAAAAACCATATATCTAGGTGTGCGATACTATTTGATGTATCATAAAGTTGAGTCCGTTGGGCTCTAACACATAATAAGGTATTAATTCAGATATTAAATACCCTTTGCCCAGGTTTTTGTGTAAACCAACGCTGTTTGATCTGGCTAATCCTTAATATTATATATTGAACTTTTTTTAGCTAGCTTTTCCATACCGCTCAGCTAACCTAAAGTGTATTTTCCTCGATATTATTCTTCAATATTTGATATATTTAGGGTATTTGCGACCCGCATTTGCAATGTGGAAAAAAAATATAAATTTTTAGGCCTTACAACCTTCACATCCTAAGCCAAGGTTATAACACCAGAGCCATGCGGCTTGTTGATAACTGAAAGCTTAAACTAACATTAAGACAACACACGTTAATGAAAAGTAACCTTGTATTTAGGTGACTTTTTCCTACAAAAACAGACTGACAATTTTCCACTTAATATGTCTCAGTACTTTAGGGTAACTTGACCCTGAATCGCGCTTATAGACAAATGCGGACAGCGTTAAGTCGCCATAAGATTAGTGCTCAAATACAGGAGGACACGAGCTCGGATCCCTAGAAGGTAAGGTAAAGATTAAAATAGATTTTACGAGACTTTGAGAAAAAAAATTATAACATCTTACCAACCCGACACATAAGTTATTTGCTTACTTGGTTTATACTTGTCCCCTATGAGAATTTAAAGTTTAAAATTGTTTATGGAATATTTTCCCCCACGTTGAGGAACCAAATCACTAACTAAGGTCAAAATGGTCCAAAAAGTTAGGGTCATCAGCACAATTAGAGTAAGGTTAGATACCTTTGGCGGCCTTTTCAGTCCAAATTAACACGAATTTAAGGTTATTTTTGGAAGGGATTAAAGCAATTAGTTTTTTGGGTGTAGCTATTTCAAATGGCTTGCGGTCCTTTCATACGCACACTTCTCTAGTTGGTATCACTATCCCACACTGTACCTATACTCTCGCAGTTAACTGCAAAGCAACCTCTTAAGTCATTTAACAAAAACGATGCCGACCAATGCCATGTCACATATGGCCCAGCCCAAATGTTATATGTAATATACACATTAGCTTAACAAGAATTCTCTTCTTGCCGAAATCACAGCTTCCATGCCCTGTGGAGACAATTTCTTTAGACAATTTGCATTTTTAAATGGGCTTCAAATGGGTCTCAAATAACTTTAAGGGCTTTATTATGATTTATATTAATGACTGTGCTGCCTCCACTAGCTTGAGATTGCTGCGTCATAAAAATAAACTTTTACGCCTAATGAACCAAGTCCCAGATGCTGGAGACAATGTCCCAAATTGCATTGTGGAAGCAAACATAAAAACTGCAACATCCTTTTATGGACCTCTCTGTGTCCCCCTGCAGCGATGCGATAGTTTCGTTTACGGCCCATAGGCCGAGGAATTTATATCGATGTTGTAAATTTTTACAGCTTGTCGCAGCTCTGACCTTTACACGAATTGTATGATACGCCTGGGTAAAATGCATGAAAATTGCTTGGAGACCAACACTATTTTGCTATTGTGAAATTTATGGCTCGACAAACTTTACGTAAAAATCAACACTGCTCACGTATGATGAATTGGGCCAGGAGTTTCCATGTGAAAAGTTTACAAAAACTTGGTGTGTCGCTGTGCAAATATTTTCAGTCTGACTCTCGAGGGAACTCAAAATAGCCCCGTTTTGTTGGTTATTCAAAGTTCTAAACTTGCGGTTCACTTGATTAATTATGGCACCTCGCAACAAAGGGCAAGCACCACAATTTCATTTTGTCTCCTCGGTTGATTAATAGTAATGGATACGGCCGCTCAAGAGTCTGGTCAATTAATAGCCCCAGCTCTCAGTATCAATGGCCAATATGGCATTATTTCCGTGGGAAATGCTCACAGCGGAAGCCAGCAATTTGCCTGAGGCGGGATGAGTAGACGAGCAGACGACCAGATTGCAGCGAATCTAATAAAAAAAATATTCAGTTTGGCGAGAGTTTTTGTTTTTCCCTTTTTTCCTGTGCCAGAATGTCGCTGTCATAAGGAAACTAAGGATTTCCGTTTGGCTTTGGTTCGTAAGCCGAGCGCTGGAGCTTTATAAAAATTTCAGATGTTGTGACAGAATTGGGGGAAAAAATTATGTAAAAAGTTTTGCTGGGCACGTTTGGCCACGCCTCCCGGTTGGTAGCTGGTCACAGCTGGTTCCCTGAAGGGTCCCATTTTTCATTAAGTTTTCGCGCCATATTGCGACTCATATATATTTTATTAGTGTCTTGGCAATTGTCTGTCTCTGACTGCTTCGAATACATTTTGAGCAATAAATTATCGGAGTCTTGTTTTTTTTTTTTTTTTTTTTGCTTTTTTCATTTCTTTGCTTGCTCAATGAACTGGGAAAGTGGCTATGGCATGGACAGGACCATAACTTAATCGCGGCTCGACAGACCCTTATCAACAGCATTAGAAGCGGCTCGTCAACAATTCAGCCTTCTTTATTTGACAGGCGACAGAGAAGAGAACTTGTAATTTGCGTACGTCTCGTATGCGTAATATGCAGATACGTACATATGTATCCATGTACGCATTTGTCTGTCAGCTATCTAGAGGGCTAATAAAACTTTTTGTCGGCCGCAGTCTGACCCACTTTTGGGTTTTGTTCGTTGAAAATAATTTGAATTTTGAATAATAAAGTCGCAAAAATGTCAGTGCACGTTATCAAAATCACTCTGTATGCGAAAACAACTTTTTTGGCTCCCAAGTGCCAGCTGCCAGTTGCCATTTCGATTAAACAACATTTTAAAGCTTAAAATGTGTGAAGAACTCGTGAGGTGGGGGCAGGGGGAAAAGTTTTTGCTGGCTGACAAAATGCAACCAACTGAGAATTGAGAAATATATTTACGAAAACACAAGTGGGTGTGAGCATGTGCAAAACTAAATGAATTACTGCCCTGGCTAAGCTGTTTATGGTGTCGAAGAGCATTTAAGGCGAGTTTAAAACATTTCCCCAAGCAGACACATATCCTAGCCATATGTAAATTCGAAATACAACTGTTAATCTGCCATTTAACACATGTCAAGAGGGAGCCAAGGCGAAATAAACCGAAAAGAAAACAACTCAAACGTCAAAAACTTTACACTTTAATAATTTTAGCAATACGCTTAAGATGCCCTTACACTTGCCATTCATCTCTAAATTGTGGGCTGGGAAATATTACTTATATATATTTGTTATAGGCCTAGGACACTGAGCCCAAAAGCAATCGGTAAAGTAAGCCTTTGCCATGTAATAAGGAGAGGAGGTTACCTTCGAAAAGTAAGTGAGGTGTCGGCTAGAGCATCTGGATTACCCTATTTATCATGTCCCTTAGTTTAGGCTCAGCCCTTAATCATCATGATCATGATCATGATTTTAGTCATAATTTGAGTACTGAACTCATACTCATGGGTGAGTTTCATGGGCAATCGTTGAATGCGCCCAACGATAAGTGTGTGTTTTTCTGCTCCGATATGAAATTAAACTATTAAAGACTCTGAGTTTCATTAAAAGTTCTTGAGAGAATCTCCCCTTTCTGGTATATAGCACTTTTGATCTGTAGAAACTAACTGTAGTGACTTTGTAGCTAGGGGTTTTCGAGAG
>JAWNNM010002711.1:0-75380 GCA_035044965.1 Lordiphosa andalusiaca
TCTCCCACGTCGTTTGGCTCTTACGTATTTCGGTTGACGTTTGAAATACTTCTTGTTCTGTTCTTCGTGATGTTGTCTAGGGAAATAAGGTGCTGCATCTTTGTAACGGTGGAATTTGGGAACAGACAGCAATATTCCAACCCACATATATTCCTGATCAGGGTGACGAGCTGAGTCGATTGTCCGTCTGTTTGTCTGTTTCTACGCAAACTAGTCTCTCAGTTTTAAAGCTAGCTAGCTGAAACTCTGCACAGTCTTCTTTTTGCTGCACTCTACTTATATATATCGGAACCGACCTGATCGGATGACTATATCTCAAAGCTCCCATGGGAACAATCGATCGGAAAACTAGTTTTAGTATAAAAAACATTTTCCTTTCAACCGGAAACGTCTCCAAACTTAATATTCATAAGTTCCCTATGCTTTTTTTTTTATAATTTTGCCAAGTTTGATGAAAATCGCACAACTATATGGCATAGCTGCCATACAAAAGATGGGTCTGAAAAACGGTCTTAGTTAGAAAAACATTGTTGTTTTTAATGGTAGCTTCCGGCAATTTGGTATTTGACTGCTTCACATGCTTGCACCCTGCTTTGGTGCTTTGATGTGACCAACTGTTGGCAGCTCGCTCAAGACAGAGGAGAGTGGAGGAATCGGATCGAGGAGGCCTTGACCGTAAATCGGCTGTGATGACATCAGGCCAGAGAAGAGAGAATATAGAAGAGAGAGATTTCTATAACTCACCTGACTATGACTTCGAGAAGGCAAAAGAGCAAAGCTCAATGGCAATGGCAAATCTTATTCAAATTTCTTTGTACATTCCTTATTTAAACCAGGGATGCAAACCACTCGAAAATAAGGACTGGTTCGGTTCAGTGGTTCATACAGTTTCTGAACCGCCGGTTCGGTTCATTACATGGTTTTTGGAGCTTGCTGAACCGCGGTTTCGGTTCGGTTCAGTGGTTCACAAAGGAACATTATGAAATATTATGATTGTTGTAGTAATGTGACTTGTCGAACACTTTTGAAATTTAATTCTTATAATCCATTTAAATATTTTTAAAATCTTAAGAAGAATGTCCAATGCTTATTATGTCGGATTTCCAGGATTCGTCTATATGTTCCTAGATAAATACTCTCGAAAATTGAGAATGTTTGCTAGAAAAGAATACGTACTATGCATCTTAATTATTCTATTTATCATATCCCTTAAGTTAGGCTCAGAACTGAATCATAGCTGAATCAGATCAATAATGAAAGGGCTGGTCCTGAATTCATGACATCATTTTTATGAATTTTAGCCATGGATTTTACTCTGACATTTTACTCTGATATGTCCTAAGTCATGACCTTAGTTGATTTTCGGCATGATTTCAGTCAGAGAAATTAACTGTTCTTATTTGTGGTTTTCGGTTCGGTTCAGCAATTCTGAAAGGAAGCCGGTTCGGTTTGCGGTTCGGTTCACCGGCTGGAATAAGCGGTTCGGTTCGGTTCGGTTCAAAACCGGTTCGGTTCAGAACCGGTTTGCATCCCTGATTTAAACATCCGGGTGCGTTCGTAAGCCGTGGTTAGAGGTCGAATTTGAATGAATGCTAACCATAATGAAAGAGGTCCTTTCGAACTTTGATAAACGTTTTTAATAACTTTGTTAATTGCAAGTTTCCCAACGACTTATGAATCCATGAATGATGCTTCAAAGTTTGAACAAAAGTAGTGACATGCAATCTTTCTTGATCTTTTGAGGTTTGCAGTTTGGCGAAGGTGAATTCTATGCCAAAACAAAAGATAAAATGTTACGGGATTGTCGGTACTAAGGCTATATTCAAAAGTCACTCATGGTCAGCAATAGCCAGAGGAAAAATATAGCCTTAGATGCATTTCATCGGTTAATACAATCAAGTCGAAGTCCACTCACCATTCTTCTCCATTTTTCGATCAAGCTTCAAACACGATAGATGTACATGTCCAGCCTAGTCAAAAGCATATCCTGGTTCTACATCCAAAAAGCAATCACCAGCATTTTTTTTACAAGAAACTTAAACGTTTTTCACTTTGGATATGTGTTCTTTACATAAATGATTTGATCTACTTGCAATATCTTTTCAGTTAAAAAGCAATTCATCAAAATCGTTTAGTGCCCTAGCGCTTATATCACGTTCCCGGGAACAGGAGTGCTTTTCAAGTGTTATTACGCCAAGTGTCGACTCTCTTTCACCTATGCTCCCTCCACACGCCTCTTAGCAACATGAAGCCTACTTTAATGCCTCAATTACATTGGCAATTTACGGCGATGTTTTGCATTTGCATTCTACATAACACACTCGTATCTCCGGGTGGATTGCCAACTGGCTGTAATGAAAAACACAATTAAATTTACACCAAATCGCTTGGCTGGACCCTGCCACTTTTCTGTTGGGTCCAGGCTAAGTTCGGGCCATTCCATTCATAACTGCATGCTATGGCTCAAAATGGAAATGAAGGGAGCACATTGGAAATGCGGTAAATTACAGTTAACGATTTTGTAGCACAGCAATTTGCTTTATCTACTGATTTCTATCTGTGGGTTTGTAAATGTATTTCCACGTAGCCTCGTCGTCGGTTTGTTTTGCACGCTCCCACCGGGGCATTGGCTAGAGTCAAAGCCAAAGCCAAAGCCAGTGTGGTCGGCCATGTCCATGTCCATGAACATGTACGGGTGAGTGTGTTTGTTATGGGAACATGAAGGTGTTGAAATAACTGCTGCAAGTCCTTTGTGTTTCCCTTTGGCCGTAAGCCCCAATTGTTATGGCCCTTTACGGCGACTGTGTTGTGGGCGCAATATAAATAGCCAGCGCATAATTATGTCGCTGGCCGAGGCAAAACAATACGACTGCCAACTGGTCAGCCCCATCCGGCAATACGCCTTCGCCTCGCTCGGACCAAGTTTGCCGAAAGTTGTCATGCATCCTCATACTTTGGCTCGCTCCTCCAACTTTGCTATGTCTAATTAGCACACAACTGTCCCCCAACAACTAATTTATATAAAACTCACTTTGTCGTGGCAATCAAATAGTAACAGAAAACTTTTAATTTGCCAACGCCCTGGCGAAAACACGCAATCAAAGTAGTAACTTAACAGAACTAAACCCATGCACGAAGGTGAACCTTATAATGGAAGCCTCAAATGGATGTTACCCTCTAGGTTGGCTGTCATCTAATTTTAAATTTTGAAAGTTCAACCAGTTTCATTTAACCTACCAGCTTAATACATATGTAAAGGGCCACTGAAAGCTCTTTTGCTTGCTTTCAAACTTAACTAATTTGTATGCTCTGTTACAGAGGTACACAGAGTGTTCTCTGTAGTGGTAGTTCTCTGCAAAGTACCTTCGGGTAAGCTTTTGGCAAAAGTGCTAATTGCACTGACCCCGCCCCCATCTTTATTGTTGCATCATGCCCAGACCGATCCTAGCTCACTGAGTCCCAAGTGCACGCATACTAAGAAGCAAAGTTATGCCGTTCGCACCGACTTCAACAAAAAACAGTTTTTTACACTTTATCCAGAAGGTTACAACGCACAGAAATATTCATTTCCGAACACATAAACTATATATATTCTTGATCAGGGGGACGAGCTGAATCGATTGAGCTTTGTCCATCCGTCTGTCAGTCTGTTTCTTCGCAAACTTGTCTATCAGTTTTAAAGCTAACGTGCTGCAATTTTGCACAGAGTCTTCTTTTTGCTGCACGCTACTAATATATCGGAACCTATCGGATCGGATGACTATATCTCATGGCTCGCATAGAAACAATCGGTCGGAAATCTAGTTTTAGTTTGAAAAACGTTTTTCTTTTCCATGGAACGTCTCCAAACTTTGTTTTCAATTTTGCAATTTTGTATCAGCTTGTTTTTCATATTTTCACCCAATTCTACAAATTTTATGTCGAAATATATCAAATAGCAACCATACGAACGATCGGTCGGAAAATGGATTGTTGTGGGAACAAAATTATTTTCCAAAATATTTAAGCGAGCACTTGCAAGGGTAAAAAAACTTCGGCACAGGGGAAATAAGAAATTAGCTTACTCTTTCTTCCTAAAATCAAAAGTTAATTACATCCACTTCCATTTCTTTTTAAGGACTTGACCTTTTTTGAAGATAGAACTTAAAAAGTTCAGCTGGACTTAACTTTCGAAGCAATTGTATCAAGTGTGCCCACCACTGTTTTAAGAAGGCAGGCCTTGGTTCGGGGCCGGTTTAATTAATGAGAGCTGTAAAGGGGTTTCTGAATGAAATAAAATGTGAAAAGATTTCTAAGATATTTACCCAATCGAATTTTGACCACTGAAGAAAGTTTATTTGAAATTTGTTTTTAAATATTTGATTTATGTGAATGTTATAATGACATATTGGAAAAACAATCATAGAACATCATATCAGGCTCTAGGTCCATAAGTTATGTTGATTGAATTTTCTCAATGGCAAAGAGATATGTAAGATACAGAAAAGATTTCGGAAAAATCAGCAGTTAATGCTTGGCCTACGATAGTTATAGAATGGTAGAATGTGGAAAAATTGGGCTTTCCGCAATATCTTCAAGTCCGAAACAAGTAGTGAAGTAAAATTCGTACTTAGCAAAGTCAAACCGAAACTAGTTCAAAATGCTCGGGATACATTTCACTGTAAAACAGCTCACGGATGTAAGATTTGACACATATTGATATTTTTTATTGATCTGTAACATTTATTAAGTGCTCTAAAATGTTTTAAGGGTTTTTTTGAGGTGGCGCTACCAGCATTAAATCGAATAGCACAGTGTTGCGACCAACTTAATTTTGAAGCCTCATCATTTGGCTGTCTTTTCCCGTGTGTGTCGTTTCGCCGAGGTGTAAGCGACACACATGTGTGGTCCGAATATATCAACTTATGTGAAAACAAATGACAATAAGAGGGACAGCAGCTCCAACTTCAAACAAGAATCTAAGTCGGCCAAGCCTGACTATATAATACTCTGTAGCAATGAAAATTTTTAACTTAAACCTTAAACTTAAACTTTAACTAAACGCAGGGCTAAAGTCGAGCTTCTCCCAATCTCTTGAATTATGTGTATCTAATTTCCGCTATATTGACTCGGCTGATGATGCTGATCAAGCATAAATATACTTTTCAGCTCTGGACCCTTCTGGTTGTTGCATACTTTTGCACAAACTCAATATATTGTGTGTACCTCTAAAACAGAGAAAAGGAAAGGGGTTTTTCAATCAATTTTGACCGGAATTTTGAGATGGTATTTGAAAACTGCCAAAAATGTGGTAAAAGTAATTTTATTAAGTAATTCTTTTTTATTTTTATAATATATCATTTAGGCTGTGTTTGGCTGTGTCTTTGCCCGGTTAGGTCAACAACGCATGGCTACAGCGAAAACATTCTTTTGTAATGACCCAAATTACGCTGTAGGTCATGACGAGTTTAGCAATCTCGCATACCTGGATTTATCCAAGCTCCCATCAAATCTGAAGTTATGTCCCAAGAATCACTCCTTGCTTGTGTTACTTGTTTCAATTGAATCAATTCATGTATGGGCTATTGTTATATTATAATCGATTTCTCGATAGATTCAACTTGATGGCTGAGTAAAACAGGTTACAACAAAACTTTACAGAGTTGTAGGGACATATGTCGACAAAGAAAAATCGGTTTTTGGGATGTAACCAAAGTTACCGCTTACTAAGACCTAACATTTCTTTTGTATGGCAGCTTTACTATATAGAGGTCCGATTTCGACCAAACTCACAGCATCAAGGAAAAGCACAGAAAACTACACAGAGGGAACAAACCAAGAACATTGTACTCAAAGTGAGAAAATTCGGTGTCAAAAACTAATCATGACCGGATTTTCTCACTTCAAGAACATTTTCTTACTTCGATAACTTTTTTTTGAGAACGCAAAATCTTAATGTGAGTAGAAATGTTCAGTTTTTGAGAACATTTTAGATCCAAAAAAAAAAAAAATTGAGGTCCAGAGGGTGGTGCAGGACCCAGAGATACCAGGGGGAGGCCGGCCCCAGCTCCAATTCCAAGTCTAGAGATCCTAGAGACCTCCGGGCCTTGTAAAACACCCCACCTCCTGCCTTAGATAATTAAATTAAAGAAAGAAAAGTTGTTCGGACTTACTGGGAGTAGAGCACAAGACACCCGCGCGCAACGACGCGACGGCGGACGTGTTAGCTCGTTAGGCTATTGCCCACTTCTGCAGCCGAACGGCTGAATGGCTACTTATACTTTTCGGTGGTGAGCTGAATTTGTCTCATTTCAAGAACATTCGGAACATTTGTTCTCACAAATTTGAGAGAACATTCTGTGCTTCTTTTGAGATGAAAAAATCTCATTTTCTGAACACGGGTTTTCCCTCTGTGTAGTTAATTCGGAGTTTGGAGACGTTTGCTTTAAAACCAAAAAAGCATTTCCCATTAGATCTATTTTTCCGACCATCGTTCCCATGGCAGCTTTATGTTATAGTCATCCGATCCGGCGGCTCCGACAAATGTGCAACGTATTTGTACCAGAAGACTTCGTGCAAAGTTTGGAGGCGATATCATTCAAACTGACGGAGAACATAGCTTAGAAACAGACGGACAAGACTAAATCAACTCAGCCCATCATGCTGATTAAGAATATATATACTTTATGTGGTCGGAAATGCTTCCTTCTATACCTTACCAACATTAGGACAATTTCAATATACCCTCTGAAAGGATATAAATATCAAAGCAGTCAATATTCAATATTCCAATTGTTTACATACAGAAATCTTTTACGTATCACATTAAACGAGGCTCTGTTCTCGTATACAGCTTGCGTCGCATTATACTGGAAACTGAATCAAATTCGAGTTTGTTTCTCAAACTTATCAAACTGTCAGCAAAAAAAATTACGCTCTGTCGAAGCAAAGCTGTGTGGAAGGCATATTACATATTTCTTATAAATCCTACTGATTCCTTAAACATTTCAACAATTAGATCGTTTTTCAAAATCAATACTTCTTCTTAAAATAAAGATAACTCCTTTTCTTTAAACATAGCTTAAGTTACCTATAACATGGCCCATTGAGAAATAATTCAATCTGGACACGATTGACATAAGTATTCCAAATTTTTGGTTAGAGGCATTATATTAGATACTTCGCTGAAAAATATTGTCTGTCATAGTAAGAGACTTAATATCGTCTTATATAACTGTCACTTTAAAATTCTTTCTACCTGTAAGCTAGTGATCTTGGCCACAGGGTCTGGGGACTCCTTTACAGTTACATTCTCTTTTACCCGTTACTCGTAGAGTAAAAATGGTATACTAAAGTCGTGAAAATGTATGCAACAGGCAGAGGGAAGCATCTGTAAAATTATAAAAAATTTATATTCTTGATCAGCATCAACAGCCAAGTCGGTACAGCCATGTACGTCTGCATACTGTTGATATGTTAAATGCTCTGTTAATTAACATAACATAACCCGGTAAATGGTATATCGAAGTCGTGCAGGGCCGACTTAAACTTGCGCTCTCATGACTTGCTATCACTGTGTAGTCAACAAAAGGTAACCCGTGATCAACATTCCGGTTGAGTTCAGTTTTACCCGGAATTAAGTCGGTTTTAACGATTGCTTAAAGTTTTTTAAGGGTTCCGCCAACGGCAGCTAAACGTCGCTTAAACTTTAAAAAATTCCCTCATTCCAATTGGCAATCAATTTAGTTATTCGGAGAGACAAACATGACATTTATCTAGTCATATCGTCTTAGGCTAATTATAGTTCGACCGTATATACCCTTCTACTTGCCTAAAGGGTATTGCCAGTGCGACGCCATTGGGTAACTTTCCCCTTGGCGTTGCACTTTCAACGCCTTCGGGTTGCAGTTGGCGATTTCATTTGCCAGTTTCGAGCTTTCATCAAGTGTCAGCCCCTGGCTGCAGTTCCCTTTGACTAATGATCGCGTGCCAATGCAATGGCCAACTGCCATTTGGGCAATCAGCGCGGAGTGGAAATGGAAACTTCACGCACGTAACTGCCCAGGGACAGGGTAACAAATGAATTCAGATTTTGGACTGCTGACAAACAAAAATGCCCCAGACAAAAGCGGAGTTCCACAAGCTCGGGTCATTTTTTAAGCTTAACGATGATGGGCAACGGGGTCTTAATTATATCTAAATTCTTTGCATATTACCCCGACCCAGGCCTAAGCCGTAAATTAATGATTGCATTTTCAAGTGAGCCGGCCAAAGGGGATGCAGCTTAATTTTATTCCGTTGTTCTTGCTTTTCTCGTTTATTAACTGCTGAAAAGTGCGGAAAAGTTGGCGGCCTGCTCCAAGAGTACATTCAGCGATCAAGCAGTCGCAAAATAAGTTTTTAATGAAAATAAATCATGCGCACACTTGACTGCCTACAGAGGCAGACAAGGACCTACGGGGAACTGGCTTATCGCCCAGGACTAGGCAAGGACGACCCTCTCTCTTTGAGCAATATGCGCCATTGCCACGCAATCTTACTCCAGAAATTTATGGACTTTGCCCTGTGAGTGCCGTCGGCTCCATTGACATTCCGAATAAATCAGAGCTTGGTTGACACTTACGATGCAATTAACCATGGTCAAATTAGGCCACATCACGATACTCGAAGTGTAGTTTGGCTTCTGGTTGGAAACGAGACTGGTTAAAAGTGGCCCCCAGTGCTTTTGCAAATAAATGTCTCTAAAGTCGAAAGCAATTTTCACTCCCTTCTACTGGCCGAGAGCAGGAATATTCCAAAGACCACAGGTGTTCATTTAATTAATTTAGATAAATCAACCTCACACACACACACACATACACACACGCTTGCAATTATGATGCGATTTGGGTTTGGACTGAAATGCATTTGTAATTTAATACATTTTATATCCGCATATTGACCCGTATACCTAAATACTGTTTACAATAATTAATCGAAAGGCGTTGGGAAAATATGATTACAGAAAAAGGATATGCGCTGCGGTCTAATTGGTGCATGTTGGGCATACGCGATGCCAATTAAAATATTGAGATTGTTTGTTCAATTATGTAAGCACAAATTGTATGAAAATGCTAATAACGCAAATATTAAATTGCATTTTCGATTCGATTCATAAATGGTCTCTAAGGATGTTGATGTTAAGTAGGAATATTTAAAGTGTATTCAGAGGAGAGAATTACACTTGGGAGCTCTGTGAAATAGTACATCACCCTTACTTGCATCTAACCTGTGAAATGTTTCGAGATAACATCAGGTTTTTCTACAGATGTTTTTAACGCATAGAAGGAAGCATCTCCGACCTCATAAAGTTTATATATATTCTTGATCAGCACGACGAGCTGAGTCGATATAGCCATGTCCGCTTGTCCGTCCCTCTGTTTCTATGCGATTTCATCCGTCAGTTTGAAAGCTATCGCGACCAAACTTTGCACGAAATTTTTTGGTACAAATACTCTGCACATTTGCCGGAAGCGGCCGGATCAGATGACTATGGCCAAAGATTTATAGATGCTATAGATGACACTTGTGGAACAAATCGAAAATTGGTAGACAGTGTCAGCTACCAGGAATAATCGTGTTTTCTTTCACATGCGTCATTTATAATATCTATAAGCCTATGCTATAGCATATAGCTGCCATAGGAATGATCGGTCGAATAACTAGTGAGATAAACTTTTTAGTTTTTAATGCAAACGCCTTTATACCTTGTATTTCTTAGTTTGCTTTGATTTCCCATGATTCCACTAAGTTAGGTCGAGATCGTCATCTATATAGTTAGCTGTCATATAAAAGTAGAGTTAAAAAAGTAGTCTTAGTGAGAAAAACTTGTTTGTTGTTAGTGGAAATGTCCTTCAAATCAGCTAGAAAATCGTTATGCAAGAGTAAACAAACTTTGCCAGGGCGGAAGTTAACTTGCTCTAATATTTTTTGTAGCTCAGGACTTTGAAAACTGAACTACGAACGTCCACACCTTAGTGCACAAGACTATCCAGCACTCGCAAGAGTTAGCGACCAAATCAATGTATAGAAGTAAGGAGTTAGGCACTCATGTAGCAAGCAAGGCCGGTGGGAATGCAAACCGACCACATATAGTATATAGTATAGTATATATAATACTAAATAATATAGTATATAGCCATGTTCGTTGGTTAGCAAACTCTGTTCAAGAAACTGGTCCTAAGGGAAATTCTGTTTCGTTGTTTCTGTGAATCATTTAAAAAGCTAAAGAATAGAAGGTCCTAAAAATCAGAGGCAACTAAAACGATTTTCTAAATTATTTTTTTAAGAGTCAGTCACACCAAACCAACCAAATTACATGATAAAGAGGATCGGTTCAAGGTTTGGTTCACATTACAATAAAAGTTGGAATTCCAGGCTCGAACCGGTTCGGTTCAAAGCCGGTTTGCAGCCCTGGTTACGACAATTCGATTTGGATTAGTACCGGATTAGTCTTAGGTACATTACGCAGCACTTTGCTCTGTCTCACTACCAGTCTCATGCCCATTTGAGTGACTCTTTAATCAATATTCCTTCCCTTAATGCATAAGCTAAAAGACCTTTCGGAGTTTTCACAGCTATTCGACAAAGCAATCTTTAAAGTGAACGAAATTATATAATTACAATATAAATTTTAGGTGCCACATTACATCTTTATTAGTATTGATAACCTTTAATTATATCCTTTGAAAATGGTTAAAAGAGCATCATGAAGTTGTGCAAATATTTGTTTATTTGTGCATAAGTTGAATGTCAACACACGGAGTCAAGCGTACAGGGTATTTAGAATCGACAGCGCCCTCACTTGTTTTCAAATGTAAATTTTTGTTTGGTAAAACAGCTATGAAATTGGAATCTATGCTATTTTTGTGAGTAAGTTGTATCAGTGGAATTTATCTTTTAGTTTGCTTGCATTTCATTAGTTTCAACAA
Organism: Lordiphosa andalusiaca; assembly: GCA_035044965.1. Lineage (NCBI taxonomy): Eukaryota > Metazoa > Arthropoda > Insecta > Diptera > Drosophilidae > Lordiphosa > Lordiphosa andalusiaca. The sequence goes on from JAWNNM010002711.1 coordinate 10,950, forward strand.
ATTCAATAATTATTCCACAAAATAACAAACCAGCCAAAGCAAATACACAAAACCAATCTGGGTGAGCAAAAACCATGGATTTGTGGTTGACAATTGCAGCTCAACGATGTGCTCGAAATTAATTTTAAGCATAAAACAAATTATTTAAATTAATTTAATGTCAATTAAAAAACTATCATGGCTGTACCGAAAAGCAAAATCGGTATTTGGTCTATTTTTGGCAGGGGACTTCACCCTTTTGTAATAGTCTTATGCCCATACCAAAGCTGCAGGAATTTCAAATTCTGCAGATGGTTCGGTGCTTTAAAAACACGCATCATTTCGGTGTTGTGAACAATGCGTTTAGTTCTTGACTATGCACTTTTCTCACAAAGCCGCACGATAGTAGACTTTGTCCTGTCATCCAAACCCCATCAAGAATCATCGCAACGATATAAGAAAATGTTTGCACTGAATAAGGAACAGACGAGCATGGCCAAATCAAGACGGCTGAAGAGACGAATAGAAGAAGCTTTCCTTTGCTTGTTACATAAATTTGTTAAGTATGCACAAATTTATGTATTTGCTGTGTACCTTTGATAGCGAATGTAAAATCAAAAGTGGCTCACAAAGTGCAGAAATAGACGGCCCAGCAAAAAGCGTAAAATTTAGTTTTAACAAAACCTGCAAAACTTTATACCGAAAACCTTTCGCCTAAATCTTTAATATGGGTACTAATTGATCCTCCCGCGTATTCGAGGCATTCCTCTAACACAGCAAATGCCAAGAACTAATTGCCAATGTCTGGTACAAGAATCCCTCAGCTGTCGGTGAATTTGCACAAAATAAATTGCGCAAAAGTAAATAAATAATGTACAGATAGGCGGAATTGAGGGGAGTGCGGAGGCAGGCAGTGCCATGCAAATAACGCCCAGCTCTCCACTGCCTGGCAAATCACTTTGAGTTATTGTATTTAGTCTTCCAAGCGTCCCGCCCGACACACAAAGTAAAATAAATATTTTAAAGCTAGACACGGACACCCACACACACACACACACACACCCACACACACATGCACACACGGAAAGGTGTCTAACAGGCACGCACTTTGGCCGATGATTGATATGGCAGTCAATGGGGCGGGAGGTTGTTCATGCCCCCATCCAACCCCTTCCACAGCCGAACACAAACGTCGAGTGTCAAAGTTTTTGTGCGCGCTTAGCGCACTTGATGAATTGTTAAAAGAAAATTGCGCGTATGTGTAAACATTTGGACTATGCCGTGGATAGGACAAAAACTTTGTGTGCGGCGACGGTGGGGGGGAGGAGGGGCTAAATCGGCAGCACCAGCAGAGGAAAAACGTGCAAAGCGTTTGAAGCTTGCCCCACCGCCAAGCAAATGGCGGAAGCTCGAGCAGCTGCTGATGTGGAGGCTGATGATGATGGCGGCTGTGGCGTTTGCCGTATGTAAACAGACTAACCGGCATGCCAAATTGGATGAAAGCCGGTGCTATAAAAGCAACCACAGTGCGATACTCTTTAGGCGGCTTGAGATTCAAGTCATTTCATAAGGAAAACTAAATTTTTAGTCTATAAATTAATTTTGTTAATCTGAACTTTCGTGCGGACAATAAACTTTTCGAAATGTCGCGTAGTCCTGGTGTTCTCTGGAAATCAGCTCGCAAAGCCGTCTTCATCGAAGTCAGGGGAAATCAGTCCACTGGGCAAAACAGTGAAAGAGTTATCGAAACTGATGGGAACACAAACCAGAGCAAAGAAAAGGGTCCCTACAAAGTCCCATCCGGGAAACTCAGACAATCAGCAGTTGAGTCAGTTGGCCACAACCGTCTTCCCATGATTATTTTATCTGGAATCTTGCAATCAAAGCGAAGGAGGAATTGCAGAAAGTGCAAACTCAAATGTCGCTCTACAAAGAGAAGAACACGTAAAAGCTCTGCCGTTATCGAGAAATGTGGAGATAGTCCATCGAAATCAATGGTACTTGTCTCAGCAGAGCCCTTAAAATCCTCCATAGTATTAGACGAATCTGATCTGAATGCCAAGGATGGATCTGAGGATGTCGTGTCGCACTTAGATTTAAAGAGCCAGAGTTCAGTTGCCCAAATCATCGGTAGTCTAGCCAAAGAAAAACGACCTGTAAACAGTATTACGACGGATACTCAGAGCCTCAAAAATAATTCCCCAAATTATGTCAGCACGGATCCCCAGGTCGATGAAGTTTGGTTTGATCTTGTTGATACGCACGATCGTCTGGGCGCTAGTGGCCTCAAAGACGATGAGCTGAAACATCAGCTAAAGAAACATTACATGCGGAATATGAATCAGATATTAAAAGGTCGAAGGTTTTCCACGATCTCAACTAGATTTGATTCAGATCTGTCGAAGAGGGGATCTCAGCGAAGCATTCTTAGTAAAGAAAGCACTGGATTGCAATTGCACAGACAGTTTTTCATCGATCAATTGGACCTCCTGAAGAAAGAGTCATTGGGTAAGAGCATAAGACGGCTCACTCAAATCATCATAACTAAGGACGCACCCGTAGAAAATGAAGATATGCAACTACTGCAAGATTACGCTCGTGATCCACAGCTCTACAACACCCTTATGGTCGCCTCCGATGCGCAACAATCCGAAGTGGAGCGTGAAACTCAACTGGCACTCATAGAACGCAACTTTGAAAAAGTAATGCGCGAATTGGAGAGGACCAGTCGTCGCAAGAAGATGCTGGAAATGACCTTCAAGGGTCGTCCCCAGTCGTCAACCGGTACGCAAGACTTCGTAGCGGCGCGGGATGATGACGTTGTCACTGTGCTGAATAGCGCAAACATTAAAGCCCTGCGTGCCAAGTGGGCCAAGTATTTTGCAAGTCTCGAGAAGTCACCCATAGAGCTTCAATTAGCGGCCGTGCGTCAGCAAAAGGAAGCTGTCGCGCTGGCCAAGAAAGCTGAACTTCAGCGGAAACGAGATGAGCAACGAAGGATACTGCGCCAGCGCCGATCCCTCACTGAACTGTACACAGCGCCACGCCTTACCCATCGCATGCGTCAAGTGCTCGAAGAGAGGGCCAATATGGCAAAGGCTCGCGTTCAATCCCTGGCAAAGGAGGTGCCAGCTAGTGACGTTGCACTGAAGTCCTCGCCAAAGCGGTTAAGTTTCGCCAGTGCTGTTGTTGAGACCATGTGCCGAATGAAGAACTGCACCGATTGCACAGCAATTCGTTCGCAGTTGGTTAAGAATAAATGTAAATTTGTGACTCTATAATCGAAAATGCTGAGTGAACTCACTGAATTGATTATTGACTTGGTGCTTTCGCTCATTTAATGAGTCTTGGAAAAATGAGTGATTGAGTTGGTGTTATTTGGTATGCGAAAAATGCGAGAACAACTGTTTCCCCTGTTCTCACCTTCCCAAAATCCTCTACATATGTTCGGAAAAGATATTTATTTTTTTTTTACCTTTCCTGCCGACATCATAGCTCATTCGACTATCAACCCCTTGCGTAAAAAGCGGCGAAGTAGCCAAAACAACTTCAAATTTAAGTGGTCAGAACCCAACATCCCTGGTCTTCTAGTGGCAAGAACCTTGGTTTGCCTTGAATATACAAAATCTATGATTGGTGACAGTTGCTCGTCCAACAGTTCACCTCAAAACAAAAAAAATTAACTGACAAACTGACAGCGATAGAATCCCTTAAAAACTGCGCATTAGCCAGTCCACACATGACCTAAATATGTGAACAAACCTCGATTAACACGATCGATTAAAACGATCAGAGTATGTTACAGTCGGGCATGACCGACTTTCTTTCTAGATTTTCTCTACAGTTTATATCAGTTGCGTTTTGTTGGTCGAATGATTTAGCGTAAAGGCACAAAAAGAGGCATTTCGATCGATTAATGAAGATAGTATAGTATAGATGTCCAGCGGTGCAAAAGACCATTACAATATAGTTGTTCTCTTTATCACTTTGAAGGCTGGCAGACTTCCAAATTTGATTACAATCCTGTACACTTCTACATAAGCTTGGCCGATTTCGTGGGCCTCCTGACTTCAAAACAGAGTTCTATGTAATCGGAAAAGTGGGCGTTTAACAGAAAACCCTTCGACTTTAGATAGTTGAGTATATTGTTTCATAAAATGTTTGAGATAAAGCATGCATTCAGTTCACAAGACGATGATACACCGTTTGGAAATGGTATTTGGAGTTGTATAATAAATGCTTTGCAACCTGGGACACTGTTAAGTCTTAGGTGTATTGGATTGTAAGTCTCTACACACCACAACTGTTAATTCGAAACGTATCGTGAATTTCCCATTACGTGGGCGCCTTCTGTAATGCATGTTGTGGGCCAACCTCATTCAGCTCTGCGCCGCTGGGTAGTGACCTGTTCAGTGATGTTTTAGATGATTAGCGGCTGTTTGTTCTTTGTGTACGGCAACTCTTTTTTAACCGATATTTCAATGTATCACTTTAATTAAAAAGCACAACAATTTTAGAGGTAGCCAACAAAGAGGCGACATGTCGTAAAAACGAGGACTTTAAACTTGTTCTAAGGCCGAGTTTGCCGAAATTGTGATAATTAAATCCAACGCCGGGTTTTGTTGATAGCAAAAAAACGTGTGGGAGATTTTGGTGTATGATGCAATCAATACACATTCTACCTGTTGCACCCCAACCGGGCATACAAACTCATTTTTATGCACACGCTTTACCATCCGGTAATTAATTTTAAGGACATTCTTTCAGTCACTCTTTAAACTTAACATAAAGCGGACGCAGCCGACCACTTTCGAGGATGTCAACGATACTGCCATAAGTAGGGTATCGAAATGAAATATTGATATGCAAATGAGACAAGGCCCGACAACGCATGAAGCATGGTCGAAGAGGGACCTGGCACAATTTACGATGCGAATAAGGACGGTCACTTTTACTCGACACTATATTCTTCTTTTCAAACGTGAGGATGAACTCGACTTATCCTCTTAATAAGAGTAGACTTAAGAGCTGCTGCTGCCTCTCGGGGGTGGCAAACTTTCCGCAAGCTTTTCACTTTTAATCTGTCTTAGACCCAGCGACACACGCACACCTACAAGTATATGCATATGGGAGCTGTCAGGACCCCCCACAGCAATCGTCATCGTATTTACTTACTCAGCCGCTGCGTAGGCGCCTAATCCCTGTCGGGGAAGCCACATTTGGTGTGCAGCATTCACTCAGAAAAAGACACGGAACATACACACATTTGCACTCCACCTCCACTCATCACATCGAATCATCAATCACATGCTTTGGTGATTCATTGATAAGCTTTTCCCTTTTGCTTATGGATCCTGTTGTTGACAGCGGGTGGGCTTCGTGGCAATCATGTTAATAATGCCACAAGATGTGGGCTACGCCCCTCCACCAGCCATTAGCCAGAGCCATTAAGCTCGATTTTTGCCTCTTTTCTGCAATTAATTTAAAGGCATTGGCTTTAAAGCAACAACAGCAACTTCTAACAAAAAACGAACCGAACGCTAAACAAATACGCGAGCCGCGCAATTTGTTTATTTTGATTTTTGGAAAATCAATTTTCCATTTCGTGTTTATTTTTGATGTGGTTATCCGGACAACAGCCACGGCCATGTAAACAGAATGGAAATATCCGCAGATGCCACAACCAGGCGCCAGAAACTTTTATTTTTTACGTGAGCGAAGCGCGAATTTTTTCAGCTCGCACCGCTTTCGCCGACCACTCCATGCGCCATTAATGTCACAAGTGTAATTGATTTTTAATCGCATTGATAGCACCGAAAACAATGCCCAAAAATTATTTCGAGTGTGCGTTAAGACCACTTGAAAAGCGCCAAGAGCACTGAAATTGACCCAAAAAAACAACGTTGACGAGATATGCGAGAGGGTGCGAGTGCGGGGTGACTAATGCGCTCAAACGAAGCGCAGAAAATACACATTTGATTTAAGCTGTTTGTCTACTTGTAACTAAAATGCTGCAGCACACCAAATGGTGATTCAAAATTTGCATAATACCTCAAAAAGAAGAGCGAAATGGGAAATAAGTGACTGCCAAATGGCAAGTGACACTTAAACGCATGAGGATGTGTGCACGTACTTATATCGCACTCAGAGCGGAAGTGGAAATGGTTATCAAAGGGTAAGCTCGGCTGTCGGCATAATGAAAGGAAGTAAGACGACATGCTGAAAGTAGTTCTAAATGTGGAATTAGTCATGAATGGGATAGGGACGAAATAAATTATGCAAACTAACAACGGAGTGACACTTAATTTACTTGATTGACATTAGGCGTTGTCCAACGCAGACGATCAAAGACATGCGCATGTTTTGGCGTATTTCGTTAGCCATCCAGAGGTCAGAGAGGGAGGTAGAGCAGATGCCTGAAGTTAATATCAATGTTAGCGAGAATGATTATGGGACATGTTTTGAATTAAAGAGTTGGGCAACAATTATAGTCCCTGAGAGTAGAGCAAGATGCCTTCGAACCGAAATGATTTTTGTTTCGATAAACACATTCTCGTTTAATTGGACATTTAACTTATTGTTTACCAAAGTTGAAAGCAGAACTAAACTGAGAAACTATTTACAGAGTACAGCTCTTGAAGCTATTTGAAGAATTGATTGCGTGGAATAGTCCCTGGAGCTATTCTTTTGTTCCGCTTATTTATTGAATTGTGTTTGCGGTTTCATTCGTAAGAGCAATGTTTCATTAGGTGAATACATATTAAAAATATTTAATACACATAGCAGATCAGGTGAAGGTAATCAAATGAATTTAATAAGCTAAATACTGTTTCTTTTTTGGCCGGCTGTGGTGCAAGAGGTCTAATGGAAAACTTTTACTCTTACTCACTCGGTCAGCTTCACAAGCTATTGGCGCCAAACTGTAGTTTCCGCGCACTTTTAACAGAGAAAGAAGATATGAGTAGCTGAAGAGAGTTTATTAAACACTAATACCAATATGAATCGGGATTATCGAAGTCGGGCAGCACCGACTTAAACTAACGCTCTCGTTGCATGAAAATTTTGAGCTTTAACTAATATTTGAATTGATATGTATTTAACCTTTAAAAATAAGTTCGAAGTTACAAGTTGCGTTTAAGACCTTATACAATGAACCTTTTTTTTGTGTTTCAAACCAACCATCTGAACTTTGCAGGTCCACATCCAAAAATATTTAAAAATTTCTTTATTTTTAGTTGCCTTCGAGCCAGTCTCTAACAAAGACGTGTCTCTCTTTTCATAATGCATTATCTCAGTGTTGCCTTTGGCTTGCGTAAAAAGGAACTACATATAAAGTGAAACATATTGACGTTCCAAGTGCCTCAAGCTTGGTTTTAATAAGCAGAAGCGAAAGGATGAACTTAGCAAGGAGGAGCTCAGATTGAAGGACGTTTTTAAACGTGCCACAAGCACCACACTGTTAGATTTGATAAAAAGACGAGCCAAGTAAGAGGCCACTCCGAGACATCCAAGAGCCATGAAATAATAATGAAGTCAATTTCAATAATGCTGTTGTGGCACAACAACAGCCACACGGACACGGACACGGACCCCTTCCCCCAATGCGTTCGGCGTGTGTTTGTTGTAAATGTTATGTGGTTTTTGTTATTGCCGCTGCTGCCGTGGACAGCAAAAGGGCAAACAGCACAAAAACAAACAAAAGCCTCACGTCACATCATTTCCTGCAGCCATTTTATGACTTGCCTTTGATTTTTGCCTTTATGCCGTTGCCTTAAAAGCTGACGCCCCCACCGCCACACGGACAGATATTTAAAGTTCGATTTTTGTATGGCAATTAGGAATCGTTATTGGTGTGGTTGTTAAGAAATAATAACACACACACACACACACACACGAATCGCCCACCCCTCGGGCCATGTAATTTATGCTAAGTAAAAGTAAACAACTTGCCCTATTAAAGTAGACAGGAACGAGGGGTAGAAATTTGACTAAGCTGTTGTTATGACATTTCCAGATTGCTTCAACTAAATGCGTAGTGATTCGAGGGGTTTTAAGTGAGCCCGGGTTTTTTTAGCAAAGCTTATTGCTAACAACAGACGGACTGAAAATTATTGCATTTTTATGTTCGAGGCTCGAATATATGAGCTCGATAAAGTAAGTCGTACCAATAGGATTACGTATACCATAACAATAATGCGGATCATAATTAAAACTTGAATATTATTAATTTTTATCTTGATAAAGAAGGCAATTTTCTGCCTTTCATCCATCAATAGTAGAGTTGTTATTTCCCAAAATTTTAGACACAAATGTGAAAGTTTGCTTATCTGTTACCCAATCACGCAGAAAAGGCTGAATGGTTTTGGATGAAAATGTAATGATCTGAAATTTTTAATCTGCTATTAAAACGCTTTATCTGTACAATAATAGGTACACTGAAAAAAGTAATAAATTTAAAACGGGATTGATCCCAGAAAAGATTGATATCGTTCCCACTTTTTTTAGTCCCAAAAACAGTATCAATTGAAGCCTGCTCCCGGATAAGCGTTTTCAATCCCGTTTCGGATTGATTTCAGATTTTGTGTAATAATTCCATCTCAAACATTCTACAATTGTAATTTTGTGATTTTCTATAATTGGCCTGGAAAATGACGTCGAATTCGGCGCTAGCCTCAATAAAAATCCAAGGGATGAGTGTAATAAAAAGTGAAAAAACTTCATCACAAGCAGAATAATGGCCGTCAAGCTGATCGGAAAACAGGCAAATCGTCGGAGAGTTCAATCTTCATCGAGCACTGGTCTAGATCTGCAGAGTCGCAGCAGCAGGAGAGCAATCGACGCCAAAAATATAACTAAGACGTTTCTTTCCAGAGAACTTATGAGACACAAGAGAAGCGGAAGCTCGGAGACTTGCTGAAAGCGCGGCGATAAATAAAAGAAACATAATTAAATAAATTAATTTAAAAATTATATTTGCCTTATGATTATTATCAAGCCGTGTAAATAGAGGGATGTTGTACATCAAACAGTTTAGAAATTCCGAAAGCTAACAAAATTCTCATATATGTTTTGATTATGAAGAAAATTTTATAAACGACAAGTTGTAGACGGATGAATAGGAGGCATAAATTGAATGGATAATACAGGAATTTACTAGTGGTTCTTATGAGTTGAGATTATTTGGAAGAACCTTGGGTTGTACTGTTGGAAAAGAGTGAACTTTATTATGAGATTTCAGCTGTAATAAACGCTTCGCTTCTTCGTATTGAGATTTAAATGCCAAAGGGGTCTCATTTAAGCAATTTTTATACAGCAATTATGTTCCCATGTCCCGTCCACTTCCAATCATTATATAGGTTCAATTCCACTTAACCTATGACAGTACCTTCTGCGGGGACGACGAGAGTTATGCCACTTCATTAGAAAAACCCAGTAAGAAAGTCGGTCAAGCTCTTATATAACATACTTTGTATATCCCAAAGTTTGCATTTATCAAGGTTTGTAAAGTGCTGCCCATCACTGTTATGGACGGTGCTGCCCTGCATAAATTATTGCTTTCTCTAAGCCTTGACTATTGTTTATCCGATAATACACTCATGAAACATTCGCCCTGAAATTGGCCAATTTTCCTAAGAATATGCCATAAATAAGAAAATATTTTCTTAATTTATGGGTTAATCGTCTTAGGATGGATTTCTTAGGAGAATTATGAATTTTCAGGATGAATTTTTTTTATGAGTGTACCATTCCATTGGCAAATTGATACGCAATTGTACTTGGTAAATATGTCCAGAAGGTACGCACCTTCTATCCATAAAACTTGGGTAGATGTGACGATCTGCTTGCAAGTATATGAACCATATATACCATACATGTCAAGTCTCTATCTGTCACCATATCTGGGATGTGTTTGGTTAGACGGACAGACAGACGGACATGGCTATATCGACTCAAGAATACATAAATTTTACTAGTTAGGAGATGCTTCATGTTGGCTGTTACATACTTTTGTCCAAAATGTAATAAACTCTATGAACCATTGGTACATATTAAAACAAGATGATCTGAAAGGTCTTAATACCTAAAACACAGAAGATCAAATCCTCCGCCCCCTTGGGCTGTTCTCTAGGTCCAGTCTTGCAGCAATGTTAAATAACAATAACTTTTAGTTAAAAAGAAAATCCATAATAAAATTACTTTTTTTCAGATTCTCTTTATTACTCATTGATTTCGACTATTCAAAACAAGATTTAACAGCTCGGCTTCAAAGTGTTCGACTTCTTCTTGTTGCTACCAGATGAAGTATTCAATCTTGAACACAGGGGAGCAGAAGCGCTTTCATGTCGGGATCTCGGAATTTGGGGAAGTCCGATTCTCACTTGAGCCGGAGCAAATTTATGAAAGCACATTTTTTGTATGGAAAATGTGATGTCATGTCGTTGCCCCTTGATTCGGTATTTTATGGTGTATATTTAACGAGAAAAAGTTCAAACCGTTATATTTTAATGGACCCGTCGCGACGGGGCTCCAAGTTTTTTTATATTACCCATACGCAGGGTTGCCTTTCAACGTTATATGCTCTTATAGGTGGCTTTGATTGTAAAACAAAATGTTTCTGTACTTTCCAAAGGTTACTCTGACTTAAGTCACAGGTGAAGAAGCCCACATCGAAATATTTTTTACATTTGGTAAACATTTTTATTGCTGCGAACATGCAGCGCCTTGCATATGTTTGGTGAAGTAAGATATTTGGGCTCTGGGCAGGATCTCCGCCATTAGTGCTGATCAAAGCTGTTGAGTCGCATGTGATTTCTTTGGATTTGGCGAACGAAGGCATATCGATGTTAGTCCGAACTGTGTCGGAGAATGCTTTTCGGGTTCTGCGGAGAGGCTAAGATTTGGCTGGAATTCAAACTCCGCACCCCCCACAGCCCATTGTCGTGGTTGCTCTGCCAATGATTTCGAAAATAGTTGTTTTCCAGCAGCCTAAGTAAAAGGACTCTGCTTCTCAAGTGATTGTATTTGATTTTTTAATAGTGAACATTTCATTAAACGAGATATTTCATTTGATTGTTTTAAGCAGGGATGCAAACCGGTTCTGAACCGAACCGGTTTTGAACCGAACCGAACCGCTTATTCCAGCCGGTGAACCGAACCGCAAACCGAACCGGCTTCCTTTCAGAATTCCTGAACCGAACCGAAAACCACAAATAAAAACGGTTCGGTTCGGTTCAGTTCTCTGACTGAAATCATGCCTAAAATCAACTAAGGTCATGACGTAGTAGGACATGTCAGAGTAAAATCCATGACTAAAATTCATAAAAATGATGTCATGAATTCAAGACCAGCCCTTCCATTTCTGAGCTGATTTAGCTATGATTCAGTTCTGAGCCTAACTTAAGGGATATGATAAATATAATAATTAAGATGCATAGTACGTATTCTTTTCTAGCAAACATTCACAATTTTCGAGAGTATTCATCTAGGAACTTATGGACGACTCCTGGAAATCCGACATAATAAGCATTGGACATTCTTTTAAGGATTTTAAAAATATTTAAATGGATTAAAAGAATTAAATTTCAAAAGTGTTTGACAAGTCACATTACTACAACAATCATAATATTTCTTAATGTGCCTTTGTGAACCACTGAACCGAACCGAAACCGCGGTTCAGCCAGCTCCAAAAACCATGTAATGAACCGAACCGGCGGTTCAGAAACTGTATGAACCACTGAACCGAACCAGTCCTTATTTTTGAATGGTTTGCATCCCTGGTTTTAAGTGTTTTTTTTAGACAGTTTGGAAATAATTCTCTGAAGAGAAATGCTCAGTTCCTGCCGAAGTGTAGGAAAAGCATTTCCATGGTAAAGTTTGATAATCTTTTTGAATTTGTAACTGACAATCGAGTTGGTTCAACATTTCAGTCGATTGGTCGTGATCAAACACCCCACAGAGTAGGACCATCGTTCTCATTTCATTCTTTTGCTTCAGACCCTAAAGAAGTTAGACGTGAAATGCTAAGTCTCTATACAGGGACTTTTTACAGAGTCCAAATATTGTGCAGTTGGTGTGCAACTGCACTCACGCTTCCTTGTAATGATTACCTTCGGGTCCTCATGACGAATAAGAGTAGAGAAAAAACAGCCTTTTACTTGACTGCCGCTGACCTTATAGCTGGGACTGAAACATCACAACAAGAATGCGATGGTTGAAAATTGAGAAATTTATTGTATTCAAATCGAAAAACCTTTCCAGACTTTCAAATATTGACAGCCCGACACATGTACAAATTGCATTGCTGATATTTCGATGTAGCTTACAAACGTTAGTATACTTTTTTGTAAAATTATACCATCTGTAATCCAAAAAGAGCTTGATAAGGGACACTTTCCAACAATTTAATTGTACATACACCCCAAAACGCCAACTGTAGCACCAAACAAGTAAGAAACTTGGTCAAAAGTGATTGATCAATATACAGTAGGGTGTAGCTCTGCGGCTGGGAACTTTCTATTGCTCATAACTTGTCCATCGATCACTCGTTCCTTACCAGGCTTTTGGCGGAACGCTAAGTAGCAGTAATTCCTAAATATGTTTGGAAGCTGAACTTTAACAAATCTGATTTCTCGTCATAAGTTTCCCAACTCACAATAAGCTGAGGTATTTAATGAGAAGTCAGACAAGTATAGCTTAAGTACTTAAAAGTGAGGGTATTATTTCCAACAGCTCATTTCATACTTTGGCTGTCAGTTTTTACTTAATGGAGAGCCATTCATATAAAAATTAATACTTCCCTCCAAGGTCTAATTGGTCATGGACTCGCCCGCTTTGTATTTCTCATCACTTCAGTGCGATGCTGCTTATCCGTCGCCATTCTTTTGTAATTTGAAAGATAGTCTTTGAACCGGTTTGGCTATTTTAGCTCGTGTCCTGAACTCCAGCTGGTTGGCTGGGCTTTAATACGCTTGATTCCATTGAAAGAGCGCCCACTTTATGCTTCGCTAGGCAGCCAGGTCGGGGCTTCGTCATGGCGTCAAAATGCCCTGTCCATTTGGCACTTGGCAGGAGAAGTCATATGAATGTTCTTGAGGCAAACAATGGTCAAGCACATAAGTAGGCTGTAAAATGCGCCTTTCAGTTAGCTGGCGACAGGATGTGGCCAGGCGACGTGTAGATGGACCTATAGCCTGCAGTCGAGTGACCAACTGAATGACTGACACCTTTACAAACAGCCCGCTGGTGGCAGGCAGGACTGTGAGGGCGGTTGGGTAGGTGCGTGAGTGTAAACAATCCCAGCCACATAATGAACTGGCAAGGCTCCCAGAACAGCCTCCCTTTCACTGGCTCCACCTGTTGATGGAGAGCAGTGGATGCTGTTGGCAGTAAAAGCGAGCAACACTTTTTACACATTTACCAAGTTTATGCAATTTACAAGCACGTCAACAGCCACACGTCTGGCTGACTCTCTGTATGTACATACACTAGGCATGTACATGCTGTAAGCCATTTAAATGCCGTATTTTGCCGTTTGGATTCTCCTCCTTCTACGCCCGATGCCTTTTTGTGCCCGCTGTGCAAAACCACAAGCGTTTCGGTCTGAATAATTGACCAAAAAAGCGTCATCCAACCACAGCAAAGCACAGAAAGGCAGGCGGCAGCGGGGCCAGCCAGCACAACAAATAAATAAACAAATTTATGAAAACACAACCGCAGATTAAAGCGATGTCCTCTTGACTCCCGTTTTTATGACAATTTAACAGCAAAAAAGAAGGCAGAAATTCGCTTGCATAAATCATGGGCGGCTATTGATTATGGCGAAGTAAGAAGCCGCAAGAAATTTTAATTAAAATGCGAGTCCGCTCCACGAATGGCCTAGGTCAGAGGTGCCAAGTGCACATTAGTTGTGGGTTGCGGGGGAAATAACATGTTCCCGCTCTTCTTCTTTAGTTGATCGTTTTTCAGTTTGATCGGCTGCGCTCTCACTTGCTCAGTTGCTGCTGTTCGTTGCCCGTTGACAAGTACAGCGAACTGGTCCAGCCGAAGAGTGTGGGTTATTAAAATATCGCCATCACGTAGCTCATTTATTTATGTATTTCTCATCCGCCGCATTCGCACAAAGGTTTTTTGTCCCCTCTGTCGCTAACCCTCCCCCTTTCACAAATGACGGCACATTAGCCGCAAACGGATGTTGGCCTTTTCGTGGCTCACTGCTTCAGCACAAAAAAAAAAAAACGAAAACCAAATTTGGGCAAACAAGTGGGCGTCCCAAATTGCCCATCACACAGGACCTAGCAACGACAACTGACCACTGCCCGGCCTTAAAGGGACAGAACGTCAATAAATTCATATGAAGTTATCTCTTCCAGACAGCTTAATGAGCATTTTTATGGCCTAATCTAGAGTCAAATTTTTCTTGTGCTTCAAGCTGAATGGAATTTTTGAAATCTCAAATTCTGTGTAGTTAAATTCATAGACTTACCTCGGGTCGTTCAGCTGCAAAGAAGGAAGAGAGGAAATGGGAAAAGTATTAGTGAAGCGAACGTTGAGTTTTTCCATCACAAGTTGAACATGAGAATATTCAATAAATCCCACAATAGGCAGGCAGAGTTGAGTATTTGACATTATGAAAATGTCAGTCAACATCACAATTGTGTTCTCAGCATGCCACCGCACCGCACCACACCACACCACCCCAGCAGATGCAGCCGGGCCACTTTGCCACTATGGCAACTATCCAAATAAATTCGCACACATATGCCGACTGCCGTCAGGCATTTGATGAACTTAATAAAACCTCACACGAAGTGCCACTCAGACCCAACTGACAGTCAAATTGTTAAATAAAATTGAAGTGCCGCCTCCCTGCGCCCACCCAAAAGTATCTTGTATTGAATCACAGCCACCCGATGTGGACTTGGAGCATGAAAAAGATTAGCGCCAGGCCAAGGCGCCAAGAGTCGAGCACCGTAGGCAGCCGAATGGGTCAAATGGGTGATGATAGTGCGGCGGCGGGGGGGGGAGGAAAGTACTTCGACTGATGGCAACAGTCAATGACTGGGAACGAGGATGAGACAAAATAAATATATATCTTCCCTAGACTTTTCGTCATTGTACAGCCATTCGAATGCCTGATTTAAATCCAGAGAAATGGTAAACTCAATTTTCAATTTCCCCGCATTTCAACATTCACAATGCATTTCGCTTGTTGCATTATTTATTAGGTTTTGTTTATGCAGAATGCACGGCTCAACAGGGTATCCCCCCGCAGCCCCCCCAACGAACACAAACTCCCCGTTTGGCTTCCCTGCGCGGCGTGCGAAGGAGGGAGCTCCTCTATTATTTATGCCTCGTCTGCCAGACAAAATCGCCTGAATAAATGCAGCGAAAGCGAAAGGTGATAATAAATAAATGGAAACTCAATACAGGTGAGCGGAGCACAGACGATGAAACGAAAGCCCTAGTTTAACCCGTTAAGAGCAAAACAGAAGAGATCAACTTGAGAGGAGCTGTTGATGTAAATAAATCCTTCTAATATTTAAAGTAAAAGGCAATTTAAAAAGGAAAACATTGCTTTTGAATGGAAAAGATTAAACGAAATGTGAAATGTGAAAAGTAATGCTGAAATCAATGATATTTGATCTGAAGTATCTGATCTCAATTTCATAAACATGTTGAATTTATGCCTCGTTGTAACTTTGATAGCAGATGTGGCTTTATGAGTGTGATGTTCTATAAATTAAGTCAAAGCTTTTGATACCCAGAACTGATAAACAATTTCCGTGACATTAATCGCATTCCAAGGGAAAATTTCAAATAAAAATGCAGCCTATTCACCGAATTGTTATATTGTTATATAAAAATTGGTCCCTCTTGACTACACTCAGAAAAAAAATCCGTTAAAAATCTACCGAAATCAAGACCATTCGTTGACAAAAGTAGAGGATTACTTATTTCCGTTACCGTTTTTCGTAAATCGTGAACAGGGGTTCTCATATTAAGAACATTTTTTCGAATGGCATGGGCTGGCATGTGTTCTAAGACCATTTTGTGCTCGCTATTGCACAAAATGTGCTCGGATTGAATCAGGGACCTCACGCTTTACACGACAGGCAGCATCTCTCCGTCGAGACTGAGACTGTGCGATAAATCACAGTGATGAATGCAGCCATAGGGCTCAGCACTCAGTGAGCAAACAATCACGGCGGTGTTTTTCCGTGAACGTCGGGCTTGTCTTGTGAACGAAAATTCTCGAACGAAATGGTTCAAAAAGGAGTCTGCTTGGGCTGGGAATTGGAACGTCGTTTTTTTCTGAGTGTACCCCCTAAAACTTCTGAATTTCCGAAACTAAACCCGTACCGAACCACATCTATTTAGAAAAGGGTTCGGTTCAATACATTACTTTACAATTTATTCTAGTTTACAAGAACTTAATTAATTTCACACTATGAATTTTTAAACGAAAACTAAATTAAAGTCATGTAGAGAAACTTCAGAGGAGGCTATCTATCAAATTAAATGACATGGATGCCAAGGAAGAGGACATTGTGAAGAACAACACTGATGTACTTAACGGATAAAATAGATTGTTTAGTTAAAAGTGCTCTTCTTAGCACAAATAAAGCACAGAAAAAACACCAACTCGTTTATCTTTACTAAAAATGGATTCATGATCCAAAGTCCGAGCCCCCGGTTTGCAGCCTTGCTTTAATTTGATAAGACTTTAGAAAATTTCCAGCTTTTAAGTGCAATTATAAGGTTAGTATCCAGTGCAGAGGAATTTTTTTGGTCACAATACTTTACCTTAACAGAAACACTTTGACATTGATGTTCATAAGCTATTCGAATGTGCTTCCATTTAGATTCAATGTTGTCACGTGCTGAAAATTCCGGGGTGCTGGATACACCATTTTCGGTTTGTTTTAACGGTTTGGTTTCAAGATGCAACCATTGAAAATAAAAATATTTTTTTTTCTTACTTGAACTTGGTGTAGGACCGATTATTCTATGACAAAACCCAAAATTTAATTTTCAACCAACTCATTTCGGTTCAGCAAAAATGGATGACATCAGAAAATGCTTTCTGTCTAGCGACTTCATCTATTATAATTAGGGACTAAGTCGTAAAATTGGCAGAAAAGTGTAATTTTAAATCTAAAAGAACAACATTTCGAACTACTTATGAGATCCCCTCCCATTACACCCTATATTTTTAAGATCCTCGACTCCAAACCTTTTTCGATAATTCACAAAAGCAAGAGCTTACCATAACATTGATAATATTTATTCACAGAAACTACGAAATCAAATTTTATTGTTGAATTTTCTCATTTGTTTTACAATCCGCTTCCGTCTCGAACACGACCCGATTCCTATACGATTTGAGTAGCTTTTCGGTCCAAAGCGATTATCTGCTACTAAAATTTATAAATATTGAGTAACTACATAAATTTAAACCATTGAAATTTTGCCCAGAAGTTTGCAACGCATGGAAATATTCATTTCCGACCCCATAAACCATATATATTCTTGGTCAGGGTGACGTGCTGAGTCGATTGAGCTTTGTCCGTCCGTCTGTCTGTTTCTACGCAAACTAGAATCTCAGTTTTTTAGATTCTTCTTTTTGCTGCACATTACTAATATGTCGGAGCCAACCGGATCGCTCGCAAAACTCGTTTTGGTATTAAAAACTGTTTTCTTTTCAATGGAAACGTCTCTTAACTTTGTATTCATAAGTTTTCTATGATATTTTATAATTTTGCCAAGTTTGATGAATATAGCTGCCATACAAAAGATAGGTCTGAAAAGCAGTCTAAGTTAGAAAAACTTTTTGGTTTTGAACAGTAGTATTCAGCTATTTTGTATTTGCTTGTTTAACATGCTTTCACCCAATTCTACAAGTTTTTGTCCAAATCGGATGAGTATATCATATAGCTCCCATAAGAACGATCGGTCGGAAAATGGGTCGTTATTGTTGAAAAAATATTTAAGCGAGCACTTGCAAGGGTACAAAAACTTCTACACAGACAAAGTAAGCTTAGCTTTCTTAGTTTCTTACTAATATTGGATCGAGCATGGACAGAGCCAAGGTTCGAACAAAAACCTTGATCCGAACATTTTCGAGCCTTAACCATTGTAAGTTTTGGTTCGAACCAGCGAACCGAAGATTCGAACAAAATTAGGTGGCTTACAGCCCTGCTTTCAACGCCTATGTTCCACAGAAAAGCATTTGATATGATAAATCACTAAAAACTGGGAGAAAAGTTAACCAAACCCTACATATTTTCCAACACAGCCCTAAATCTTATCAAATCATATTTTGGTAATGATCAAGAAGCTGCATTGATTTGATTTTAATTTAACCTAATCATGAGACGACCGTATTTGCTTGGAAATAGAAAAAACATTTTCTCTGATTAGACGCATTAAATACCCTGTAACACACACAATTTGCACTGACAATATTTCTACTATTATTTATGCGTCTCCTGCCAGACAAAATCGCCTGAATAAATGCAGTGAAAGCGAAAGGCAATAATAAATAAATGTAGAATAAATGTTTCGTACTGCTCGACTAATCTTTTTAGTTAACATTTTTATTGCATTCCTTTTTTGATTCGTGTTAAAGATTTTTACAATTTATAAATTAATTCTCAATCTCAATCTGTTGTTATAGTTGTCAAAGTAATTCAAGCTTCAAATTAGTCCTGTACTTTTGGCACTAAGAACCAAATATCAATTAAATCTAACAATGCTCTTAATAGTATTCGATAATTGCTGCTTATGGGCTTATCACACTGAGCACATCTAACATCCAATGTCATGAGTCATAAGCACTTGCTCTGCTTTGTCAATTGTCATGTTTGTAGCACTTTATAATTTGACTGAAAATAGCTTTAAAATATTGGCTTAGCAAATAGTTATTAGAGATTTAAAGTCATGATGTGGGGTGTTAGATGTGTGCTTACGAAGTAAATAGTTACATCCCAAAAAAAATGCCCTAATATGCCTTACATCAACAATAATAGGTTATAAGTAAGCAGATCTGACATTATGGGAATCCGAATGCCAACTCAGCGAGAACACTTTTCCCTCAGTGTAGTGCTGTATTAGCAAATGACTGCACTCCGTCTGAAATACACATTGTGCTTGTATGAACCCCGCCATTTGCTTGTGCCTTTTTACTCAACACTATTCTTGTTTTTGTGCTCAACGGGCTAACAGCATCAGAGCCAACCTGCCTGCACCGTGGTAAATTGAATAATACGCGCGGCGCCTAATCGCATGCTGCATGTGTGTGTGTGTGTGTGTGTGTGTGTGTGTGTGTGTATGTCTATCTGCCTTTTGTGGAACGCACTGAACGCATGGCAACCGTCGTTTCAACATCGTTTTCGCCTTCTCTCCTTATAAACACATAAATTCTTTGGTAAATGTACTGTTAAGCCGTATTTTTCACACCACCCAAGTGTGAATTGTACGGTGTGGGTGTGTGTGTGTGTGTGTGCCTTGCGGTTTAAGCAACCGCATTCGAGAGGATGAGGGCCTATTGGAAAATCATCAATGCAAACATGGCCTAACCTAAAAAGCTAACAGCCCAAGAGCCAAAGAGCATCAGTAGTTGGTAACTGGAAAATTGTGTCAATAAACAGTTTAAATTTTCTGCTTGACGGCTAATAGAACTGCAGACAAACACGCAGCCCGAGCAGGAAGTTGTCTTCAATGTAGGTACCCAGTTGGTGGACAGCCACAGAATATCGATTACCAAAGAAACTTGGCAAAAGAGAATTGAAGCTTCACTCGTGACTCAGTCCCTGAAGTGGAGAATGAGCAAAACTTTACTTCTAACAAAATTTACAACAACTTGAGCCATAAAAATTGAAACGATAGCCGTAAAAATAAGGCTACATTGGGGTAGGCAAAGAGTGTGCTCTCGTCACCCCCCTTTCTCTATCGCGTTCTCTACTACGCTATCAGGTCCCAGCAGGCACTAAGGGAAGGCAACTGCTGATGCTGCGACTTGGCTGGGCACCACTTAACGCCAGGAGCAGCAGCAGCACCAGCATGCTCATCTTATGCAAAAGTTCATTGGGGCAACAGCTCTCGTTTGCCTCTTTCTTTTGGCTAACTTTCGTGGCAAAAAAATCCCTCACTCATGCGAGGTCGTGGTCTTAAAAATTGGACCAGATGAGGTAGCAGCAGTAGAAGGGCCAGCGGCAGCGAAGGTTGGGGGAGAAGTACTCGTTATAGCCGCTGTTGACTCTGGCTAAATTTGCTCTAGATGCCTGAATTTATGAAATTTGGGTAGCACATCTGGGTACAATATATACGGGCAGGAGAAATGCACACCGTGAAATAGGAATACATTTTTGTAACTGAAGCAGGTGCAATCAATGTCATTCACTGCCAAAATATTTCATTCTACACACAGAAAAAAATATTGCAATATGTATCAACATATTCCATCCACTTTATAACTAAAGTGAGGGTCTTTGATTTTTAAGTGCAGACACCATTTTTTTCTTAACGTAGTAATATCAACAATGTCGCTGATTTCGCAGCATTTGCACGGAATTTCAAGTTGAGAACTACAAGTATTAGGCAAAAGGTAGATTAAGCATACTTGTCGTGCACCAACAGTCATTCGTTGGAATGGTATTCCAATCATGTCAAGTCCAAGAGTCCAAAGCTCAAACCGCAGCAGAGTAAGTTAAAAGTAAAAATGGAAATATGTATACTTCGTTGTTATACTCTGTACCAGAGGTATACAGAGTATATTAAGTTTGTGTAAAAGTAAGTAACAGCCACAGGGAAGCATATCCGACCCCATAAAGTATATATATTCTTGATCAGTCGGTATATAGCCTTTATAATTACTGGTATCGCCACCGTTATCGTCATTGTTATCCTAGAGTTATTGTAATCGCTATTCTTATAGTTATCGTTATCCTTATAGCTATCGTTATCGTTGTCGCTATGGTTATCGTTAACGTTATCGTTAAGGCCATCGGTATTTCTTTTACTATTCTTACTAACCTACCTTCAAGTCGGTCGGATGAAATTTTGTTTATTGCATGCAGAGTTTTCTGGACGTTTCCGACCCTGAGACCAAATTATCAAAATCGGAAAAAACATATATTTTACTTCAGGGATGCAAACCACTCGAAAATAAGTACTGGTTCGGTTCAGGTGTTCGCACAGTTTCTAAACCGCCGGTTCGGTTCATTCCATGGTTTTTGGAGTTAACTGAACCGCGGTTTCGGATCGGTTCAGTGGTTCACAAAGGCATATTATAAAATATTATGATTTCTGTAGTAATGTGACTTTTCGACTATGATTCCTATAATACATTTGAATATCTCTTAAATCCTTAGAGCAATGTCCAAAGTTTATTATGTCGGATACCCAGGACTCGTCTATCAGTTCCTAGAGTAATATGCTTATATTCTTATTGGCAGATTAAGATTGAATTAATTTAAGAAGTTTCACAGAAAATTGAAAATATTGTCTAATGAAGAAACAAATTTAGATTGATGACCGGTAAATCAAGATATCGGCGGGCAATTGCAAAAGACATGTTGTCAAATTTTCGTCAGGTCATTCTTATCGATCCGACATTGCTAAATATGTAGAGGGTCGAACGAAATTGTCTTCGGGAAACGATTCAAATTTCCAAAATAATTCAAATCATTGACTAGAGGAAAGCGATTCTCGTTAAAACTCGTCAGAGAACTGAACCGAACCGATCTTTTTTTGTTTGTGGTTTTTGGTTCGGTTCAGCAAATCTGTAAGGAAGACGGTTTGGTTGGCGATTCGGTTCACCAGCTGGAATAAACGGTTCGGTTCGGTTCAGAACCGGTGTGCATCCCTGTTTTACTTACTATGAAAAGTTGTTTTTCTGCATGAAGAATTTACCGGGAATTTTTCAATATTGGAAGATAGTTACAAATCGAATTTTCTGGGATTTTGCCTTGTGGGTGGATTCTCCGAAATCGGGAAAATATGTGTCCAAACCGAGATTTAAGTCAACCGGATGAAAAATACACTTTTTGCAGTACAATCTTTTCTGAATCTTTTCCGACTTTTCCGCAATTTGTGGTGGAATTTTCCAAAACCTAAGACGGGGTAAGCACTTTCTCCACGTAAGGAAATCCTGTCCAAATGTCTGCCATCTATTTCTTACCGTTTAGGCTGTGCGATGATTGCCAATCAGTCAGTGAATCTGGACAAACTCTTATATGTGTAAAAGGATAGTGGGAGACGAGACGGCAGAGATGAAACTTGAAAAGCAAGTTCAGCAGGAATAGATGGAGTTTGGTGACCTTCTTTCAGGCAAAAATAACCGGAAACTGGAACCCATTTATTACCAGAATATGTGCAACGCAACAAAAGCTCACAAAAGATTCAAATTCATACTAGATAGTTTATCGTTTTCAATAATTGGCTTAACCTAAGTAGGATTCCCATCCCTGAGGAGCATCAGCATCTCTAAATCTATCAATACCATAGGGAATCGACTAGAGTTCGATTGGCAGTAACTTTTGAAGAGGACAGACATAAATAAAGAGCGTATACTAAATTAAGTTACATTTAACAACTCATTAAATCAATAAACATTGACATTACTCTTTTACAACTAATGAATATGAAAGCTGAAAAACAAAACAAATTCTGCAATTCTGTTAGTTTCTCTCAGTTTTCCAAATGAGTTTCCACTGTACTTCGCGAAACCAGAGCTGACACACTTTTATGTAGCACTCTTTTGGGCGCACTCACATGGCAAACAGCTCGGCAAGCACTGCAGCTGGCTTAGTCTACACACTCACCCAGACATACTTTCGACACGCATATGCCAAGTCTGAGCTCCAACTCGAGGCAATCAAATGTTGAAGCAGACATTTATGCGAGTCCTGCAGCTATTTACGAACTATGGTACCTGCCCCTAGCATCGTCCCTGTTTGTGCGTGTTCGTGTTGTCAATGATTGCGTGCGTGCTGCTGACAGTTGTCCGTACAAGCTAAATAATAGTGCGATTTTAATTGAATAATACGCAACCCCTCGACACGAATCCCGCCCACCTTTTGCCAATACCCAACAGAGCCAAACAAACAAGCGCCGGAGCCAAGGAAGTGGGTGCCCATTCAGTAGACGCCATTTGTGCATATGACATTGGCCCATGTTTATTTATTTTCACTCTCCCCCCACCCACTTGATGCCTGATGGCACGATTTAGTAGCGTTATAATTGTCTATGGCCCATTAGGACGACATTGCGGACACTGTCCCAAATGTTAAGGCCTGCGTCCCTGGCTCTGACTCCAATCTACCTCCTGTGGCTATGTCAATCACTCAGCTGTGGGCATTAGAGATGGCAAAATTAATGCAATACATCAGTTTTGTTTTTTTTCTGAAGTGGGTTGCTTTGACACCAGGCCGACGCTTTTCAATGGGAATATTGGGTTTCCCTTTTCAGAAGCAACGAAGCAAATTTCGAATGGAAAACTCATATTTTCATAAAAACGAAAGTGCTTATCAACGAGACTTTCAATTTAGCGTTGCCAAGCTGGTTGGTTACGCATGTCCTTGCTCTCCCTTCATTCGTTACGCCCCCTTTCTCGTGCAACCAACAGCATGCATTGTTGACGATGGCGATTTCGCGTGACGGTTTCGTTGGATTTGACGAGCTCATAATATGCTTTATCCAAGCGAGGAACATGAGCTTCGCACCAGGAAAATTTGGCAATGCCGTCAATGTGGATACAAGGCCACGTATACACCGCGATTCTCCATTCTGTTGCTTTTTACACACGTGCTGCAAATTTCTAAAGCAAAGTAAGAAAATATGACATATTATGATATTGAAGGCTGTTTAGCTACAAACTGAAGTTAAGACTTGGCTCACTTGGTCCAGTTTTTTGTGGCGAATCAAGTTTAATGTTTCATTTACTGTGGGGAGCGATTAAAGCAGTCTTTCACAGTGCAAGTACCCGTTACAGTTCAAGCTTTTTATTTAAATTTTTTGAAATTGCTCAATTTCATTCAATTTCTTTGGTGTACGAAAAAGTGGAAAATTTATTGTTAAAAAAATTATGAATTTCCATTGAAACGTAAGTAATTCATGTGGAATGACCCACAGCTATCAGAAAAGAGATCACCAGACATATCTGAGCCCTTCTCGATTTCCTTACCCCCTGGTGGACTTACATTTCTTTCACAGATTCTAATCAGTGATACCAAAACCGACTTTGAAATAGTCCCTCGCTATCATTCTGTTCATCAGCAAATGTGGCAGAGCTTTTCCCTCCCTAAATTGATTGTCAATATGCCATATACTCTACTTCTTAAAATGACCAAAGTGTCTGCTCTCTCACTGCATTAACATGTCTAAGGTTACTCAATTTTCGTGCCCAAATAACAACACAGTATTTTCAATCAAATCTCAACTTTCATATCTGTCACGCCTTCTTAACTTCAATCTCTACGTGCAAGTGCCTTCTGTTGGTCCTGTGTCCATTTAGATGATTTCTGCCTACCTCCTCCAAGCACCACCACCACAACATGCGTGTGTGTGTGTGCGTGTGTGTTCATAGTTCTATTGACATCTGAGCAGTCAAAGCAAACAAAACGGAAGTTGTCTTCCTTGTGTGGCTGCGCAAAAGCATTTTCGTATAAAAAATCGATAAATTATTGTATTTATTGTATACATAACTCGTATTATTATGAATTACTGCCGCCCGACCGGGTCTGGCTGGGCACGACCCAAGGATTAAAGTTGACTTTGATGCCTTGTTCTCTCCCTTGGCATTTCCAATTAAAACAAACAAATGTGAGGAGGACTCCTAGTCTGGGACTGGGGGGGGCAGCCCATGTGCAAATATTTGTATAATTGCCGGCATATGTATGTACTTGTGTGTGTATGTGTGTGTGTACATTTAGTCTGTTTATATGGTGGGTCATAAATTAAATTAGATTTCAATTAAGCGCACCACAAACAAACAATAAAACAAAAACAGAATTAAACGTCTTACTGGCAGAGTGTTTTGGTTATTTTATGTTGCATATTTTGTCATCCGAGAAGTGGAAGGCTCCGGCGCTAAGAAATGAGTTTCTTGCCTTATGCTGAACTGTGAAGGACCAAAATCAGAGGCCTTGGCACACAAAGGCACAGACTTTCCCTTTCGACCTGCACTTTCCACTTTCTCCCCCATGGGACGGCAGCGAGCAAGCAAAAAAATGTCCCAAGAAGAACACGTCCAAAATATGCAAAACGAAACACAAAAAGAGAAAAATGCGCACACAACAACGGGCACATGTTAAAAGAAATTGAAAACGGAAGGAAACACAACAAGAAAAGGCAACAACAAAAAACAAACAAGCGCATGACATGCAAAACAGGCAAACAGCCAACGAGCCACGTCGTGGTGTCCAGGTTGCCCCACAGCGAGGAGCAGGATGCGGGCGCAGCAAGAACAACTGAAAATGCGCTGATAAGCGAGGCGTGCACACCGGAAGTTCGAGCAGCAAACCTATGAAAATGCGACACAATTCCCAACGAGAGGGCGAATTGAGAAGAAAATGCAGGAAAAGAGTTATCGTGGGACTTCTATTTAAATTTGCGCACTGAAAACAGATCCATTCTGAGCACCGCTCATATAAACAGATAACATTTTGAAAGTAAACAAGTAGTGTCAACCAGGGTTGTGTACCGAACCGCTAGTTCCGTTAACAGACCGAACCACAATGCTGAACCAAACCAAAATCCACTTAACAAAACGCTTCAGTTCGGTTCGGATCACAGACGAGTTTTCAGTCATAATACGCTTACCGGAGACAATGGTCGCGTTCAGCAGAAGAACTTTCTCCCTGATCTTTCTGCTGAACTCCAGTGATGCGGTATCATGATAGACTATTAAACGTATCGTGACAGTGGAGCTTGTATCGAGAAAAAGTACGCTCCTTTCAAGTAATACTGCTACCTACAGCTGTAATTGCTTATCGATAGATTTTTCGATACCGATACGCGAATCATGGTTCATTTTGCGCACTGAATATAAAAATGAGTTATTTTTATGAGCGATAAACAATTTGAAATAACTTAACAATTTATAGAAAATATTAAGCTTGACAACTATTCAGCAATTTCCATGTTGACACGGAGCGTCGCACAGTGTAAGATTTTGCCAATCTGAGACGACAAAAGTCGGTTGCAGCCGTAGTTAAAAAGCTATTGGCTTGAAATTTGGAATGGAAGCTTTTTTTGTCCCATACGAAGGTGTAGTTCTAAGATGAGCAACATTGGCCCAAAACTACTACCCCCTAACATACAACTACTTATTTTTAAGAATGATTTTTATATGGGAGCTATTCGATATTGTTACCCGTTTTTGATAAAACTTATTAGAATTGTGTGTGACCGCGAAGTTTGGGATCGCTATCACTGAAAACAAAAAAGTTGTAATGATCTCACTGCTTCGCTAGCTTTGCGGATGTGAGCACCTAGATTTGAGTAGAAGTTTTTTAACACGCGAAGTTCTTTTTAAAATTTGAGAATGCTAGGCTAAGATTTTCAAGTGAGGTGGAATAAAAGTAAACGACAAAAGCGAATATTTTTGCTTGATAATTCTAGTTGGTCAAAACAAAAATTCATTCTGCTATTTGTTTTCGATGTTGTGCCTTCAAAAATTTTCAGATTGTCAGACTCCAGTCTACCGTTCAACAGCAAAATACCACCAAATATCGAGCTGCTTTTGATTACATGTGAAATGGGTTGCTCCAAGATTGGAAAAATTACAGTTTCTTCTTTTTGGAGCATGTTGTGAAGGTCCAAGCGCTTATTCCACATGTTGCGGACTCATCACGATAGAACATAGAAGTTTTAGTCCATTGAAGCAACAAGAGTTTTGCAAATTTTCTTACTTTTTAGGTGTTGATGGAAAAAATTATACAAAATATTCCAGTATAAGTATTAAGCCCAGGTTTTGAAAATTATATAGTTAAACTATTCAAAACTAAGAAAAAATTAACACTCTTGGAAAAAAAGACACAGGACACTTTCGACTTAATTTTAATCCCTTTAATTGTGTAACTGGCTGCCGGTTGTCAAATATAATTTGGCGAGCCCTTGCAATAAGGACATTTATTATGACCGTTTTATTGCTGTTAATGATAATTTCATTCTGATTTTTGTTCATTTCAATAACAATTGGATATTTTGCTATCATATGCAAAAAGATCTTTGCATTTGAAGCACTTTTTTTATATTCTTGCCATTATACCATTGATATTGTCCAGATGTTTGTAACGCATAGAAGGAAGCATTTCCGATCACATAAAGTATATATATTCTTGATCAGCATGACGAGCCGAGGCGATATAGTCATGCCCGTCTGTCCGTCCGTCCGTCTGTCCGTCTGTTTCAATGCTATCTCCTCCGTCAATTTTAAAGCTATCGCCACCAAATTTTGCAAGAAGTCTTCTGGTATTAATTCGCTGCACATGTGTCGGAGCCGGCCGGATCGGATGATTATGACATATGCCATGGGAACGATCGGTCGAAAAACTAGTTCTATTGAGAAAAACTTTTTCATTTTTAATGCAAACATCTCCAAACTCATTATTTACTCGTTTTCAATGCTTCTTCATGATTCTGCCAAGTTTGGTCGAATTCAGACATCTATATGGTATGGCTACCATAGAAAAGTAAGGTTAGAAAAATAGCCTTAGTGAGAAAAACTTTTTTCTTTTCAATGTAAACCTCATTAAAATGGCATATATTTATTTTATAAGCTTTCTTACAATTCTTTAAAGTTTTGTCTAAATCGGATGACTGTAGGTTATAGCTGCCATAGAAATGATCGGTCCAGAAACTAGTTTTAGTAAGAAACTTCTATTTTCAAAGCAAACGCCTCCATACTTTGTATTTCTTAGTTTGCAATGCATTCCCATGATTCCGCTATGTTTGTTCGAAATCGGACATCTATATAGTATAGCTGTCACACAAAAGTAGAGTCAGAAAAGTAGTCTAAGGGCCGATTTCACATCATCTAGATAGCTGCTATGTGACAGATAAAGCCAGAATTTACTCTGTTATTTGTAGGTTTATGTGACAGACAGCTCTAGGTAGGAGATGAGAAAACGGCCCTTTGTGAGAAAAATTTGTCTGTGTTCAGTGGAGATGTCCTGCAAATTACTAACTTCGGCCGAGCTGAAGTTAACTTGTCTCTATTTTTATTATTATTACTATTTATTATTTAAAAAAAAAAGGGACAACATTAAAATTATTATTTTCATTTTAAAACCAATGGTGAAAATAGTAAAATCAAAGTGAGTGAAGAAAACAGTACTTTGAATCATATTAGTCTTTATATATTCCTCCATGTAACCTAGCTCTATTTTCCCAATTTAAATTTTAGTCGTTTTTCTAATTAGAAAATACAAAATTCTTTAAAATGCGACTATCATTATAAAATGTAGTCTGAATGCAAACGATAAACGCTAACCTGTTAACCAATCACGTGGCCTAATTAGTTTTCCTAATTTAACCCTGCCCTCTCCTCTTTCAGACTCCCAAGGATGTTTGTTCACCCACATGGTAATTGGTCCCAGAATTTTTAAATAGCATAAGAACGAAGCTGTCGTTGAAATTCCTACATTCCTAAATAGTGCATTTTTGTAAGGGCAGCCAAGAACGTGGCCATCGTGCCGCCAGCAAAATGTCAGGTGGATGCCAAGTCACCCCTTTTTTTCGTATACGGAACATTCGCTGGCACGCGCCAATTGCTGCGATGAATGCTCATAACGAGCAGACATCATGTAAGGGGCCCTGGGGCAAAGGGCGGAGCACCCCGTCCCCCAGCCTGCTCTAGCACGTGTTGGAGGAGCACCAAAAATCAATAAAATCCATTAAAATGCAGCGACATTAAGCAGCGGCCGCATCGAAGGCTTTGCCTCCAAGGTATGTGAAGTTCAAGCAGCAAGGCTGGAAAGTCGATGGAGGGGAAAAGCCTTATTTGCACATGCAAGTTGCGTGCTCGAGCTGAAAGCGGAGTTCATTCATTTTGTCCCTATAAATAGAATCCATGGCGTAATTGCAACGACATGGGTTACCTACCAAATCGATGCCAAAACGCATTTAACAAGGTCGAGGACAAATGGAGCTGAAAAAAAGTCAGATTTATTGCCTGATGAGGGGCTGGTTGAGGTTGGTTGAGTGGGCGGCAAGTGGGTTAAGTGTCGAGTGGCATGAATTATGTGGCGAGAAAAAATGACGGTGGTCGCGAATGAAAATGGGAAACTAAATTCGTCACGAGATTTATGGGTCCAGCAGACGCGCGGGTGTGGCAAAGTTTTTGAATATTTAAATCACCCTTGCACAAACCGTCAGAGATTCATTTAACCAGTTTATAAATATTCTTATCAATTACTCCTTGGCATGAAAATTCAATCTACGTTTTGAAATTCATGAATTCTATAGGCATGTTCACAAAATGCATTTGATTAATAAATAAAAGCAATTTGCATATGCAAATGTTCTTAACCAGATTCCTCACTAATAAATGTAAATTCATGAATAGTTGGTAACTTTCAAAGTGCATCAGTCATGCATAACTATTTGGCATTTCCATTTGGTGCAAGAACATTCCAGAATACTAATTTCGAGATGCAATTTTTTTTGTGCACAGTGAATCCAAATGTGGATAAACAAAAAAAAAAAAAAATCATTCTCGTATTTAAAACAAGAATGAAAGTCGGTCAAGTCCGACTATAGCATACTCTGTGCCAACGAAATTATACACTCAGCCTACATATTGATGCTTCAGTAGCAGCTGAAAGCAGCGCTGATACTGCGCTGCAGCAGCGAACAGTCTTTTGATCAGAACTCGACAACCGTTCATCCAATCTTCACTGACCAATAAGTTATTTTTATTACTAAATATGTCCAGAAAGAACGAACCATCTATCTTTAAAACTGTGGAAGATATGAAGTTTTTTCTAAATTGCGGGGGCGGCAGGGGGCGTGGCCAAAATTAAAAATAATCTTGATCTGCCTGCATATGTCCCATACATGTCAAACCTATATCTCTTACCATTTCTGAGATCTGTGCGTTCATACGGACAGACGGACATGTCTCGTCTGTATATGCTGATCAAGAATATGTATACTTTATAGGGTCGGAGATGCTTCCTTCTCGATGTTACATACTTTTGCACAAACTTATAATACTATATGTACCTACGGTACAAAGTATAAAAACATGGATTTGGCTTTACACAGCCCAAAGGGCCAAAAAACCGAGCTTCTTGCCATCTCTTTTGTGTTCCAGTTCTCGGACAAGAGAATGGAACCTACAGCTTATCGGCGAATCCAAACGGCACAGTTTCAGAAATTTTGTTTCATGGCAGTTACTTTACAGCTAGCGCCAATACTTACTGTACGTAGCCAGGCAGAGCATTTCCTTTTCGTGAATGACGAATTTCAAAGAAGAAGTATTATAATATTTAGGCTCTGATACTGCAGAATCTGGGCTTGTTCTACAAAGAACCGAGGCTTAGACAAATCCGATCAATTCTTAGAGAATTTTGAATTTTCGTTCTGAAATGGCGATGAATGTAGATCTGATTGAGATAGCGAATGTCGGTGTCGGTGAAATCTCTTTGTTGTTGTTTTCGAAAGTCTCGTGTTCTGGGATAAAATTTAGCTAAATTCAACACAACCACAATTTAAAGCAAAATTGGCTTTGGAAATGAAAACAGCAATTGTTTTCTGAATCAAATGAATAACAGATTTAATTTTCTTTAATACTAGCTGAATATCCGGCGTCGCCCGGGTCCTTTCCATTGTGAGAAAATTAAAGTTTTAACTGTAACTTTGCTAATTTCGCGACTTTTTTGACAGTTTGGTATACACCTCCTATTAACCAGTCTACAATTGCCGTCTATTAAATCTTAATAATAATATAAGCTGAAATGAAAAATATCAAAATTCAACCGTTCAATCTGCATCGTCTATTTACCCACGGCTGGATTTTAATCTAAGCTTTAAGCGCTTTCATAGATATACATATGATTATTTTAGAAATTTCGCGGTTTTTGGTCCATTTCCCCCCTATTACGTCAACTTAGAAACCTTAACCGGCAAGCGTTTAACCAAACCACAATGTTTCAATCGGATGATCGGTTGAATTTTGCATTTTCCGCCCACTTCTTCAACTTAGAGGCCTTCCCGGGCAAGCACTTAACCATTCTCCAAAGTTTCTTCGCAATCGGATGAACGGTTTAATTTCCAAGTCACAGAAATGAGACATAGCCTATGATAATTTCCTGATCGACATGAACATACTGTGAAATATTTGTGAAGATCGGCTCAGCGGTTTACACGCCCATTAGGAATAAATATACAAACAAACAAACATACTTTCAATTTTATATATATGTATAGATTACTGAGTTTTATTTTAAAAATCCAAAAATTATAATAGAACTCATGATGATAACGGTCCCTGGCATGCGTAGTTTTGATCACCAGCAACAGCCGAGTCTACGGATTATACTAGCAGGCAAATCAAGCTTATTTTAAATTTTTGCCATTTTGAAATTTCTTCATTAAGTTGAGTCAGCGCTACAGACTATTGAGAATATCGACTCGTAGCGGATATGGGATACTCACTCAAATAAACTAGCAACTTTAAAAGGGCATTCACATGCCAACATTTTTATTTTAACTTCATCATGAAACTATTCATGGCTAATTTAAAGGCTAATTTCAAGGCTAATTTAAATTTTTCATAGGGAAAGTATTGTAGTTTTTCTTCAAATTTTCCGAATGACTGATGGTAAGCGCTTCACAACTTAGGAATCGTATATGAGCTGAATCGACCCGAATCGTGTTGCTTTGTTGTAATTTCGGTATCGAAAATTGTTTAGAGAAAAGCCCTTTGGGCTGAAGGAAAGATGACAGATGTTTACGATGATCGAAGAACTCTGCGGTGTGAACCCACCCGTCTCTTACAAATATCTAGTTCAGATTATTTAGATATAACATTTGATACACATATATTGTAAATTTAGTTAATTTATTTGTAACCTTCCTTCAGTTCAGCATTTCTAAGTTTAATGTGTATAAATAGATATCCAAAGTGGCATGAAAATCGGACTATATTTTAAACTACAGTGTCTTATACCCAATCATTGTGTCATAAGAAGAGGTTTGCCATCTACAATATCTGAGAGTTTTTCATGACATAAATTTTGCATTACGAAAATTCAGAAAATCTCTATTTATACAAAATGCTGGCACACAACATTACTAGTATAAGGCCAGCCATTCTTTTATCGGCAATTTCTGCTCTTACCGTTTGGCCGTATCATGACACACAAATAGGCCAAATATTTTTATTGAATTGTCGCTTAAATTAATTGAAGAAACAAAAACAAAAGCCACATTCATTAATGGGCGACCATACTACATAAAGATTATGCATAAATGATAAAACAAACAAATATCGAAATAGAAATAAAGCAAAAATACACCAAAAAGTGAGACAAAAGCACACTTATCAATTGGCCAGTATTTGTTTATCGGACACATTTCGAATTGTGATGGCGCACCAATTCGCATGTAAATTGAAATTTGTTTGTATTCCACGGGCAATTGAAATATTTTCGCTGGATTCGCACTTGCGAATGTAAACAAAACTGTGTAATTAGCAATAATAATGAAAACATTTGCACTTTTTGTGGTAATAAATATTTTAGCACTTGCAAGTGGTGCTCGAGCGCGATATACAACGTTAGCCAACCTAGTAGAGAGCATAGAAAAGTCGGCTATTGGGCTGTGTATAAATAAATAAATAACAATTCCATTCAGATATTAATAAATTGCTAATTATATTTAGCGAAATGTCAATGACTTTTAGCGGTTTCGGCTGTTCCTGTGGGCTGATGTAGTTATAACGCATACGCAGCGTTGGCCGCAGCCAATAAATGCGTAATTAAAGCAAACAAAACAAAATACCTGCCAATATACCCTCCCACAGCCCGTGGCCCAGAAACAACATAATGAAAAATGACCATTAAAACATATAAACACAATCTATGGGCACATAAGCAAACTTTCTGCTCTTAATGCCAAACAAATCACAGAGTCATTAATTTTTATTAACAAAACCTCTGCACAGCACTTTCGAGAGCCTCGAACAGACGAAGAGAATAACCAAACGACTTCTGATATAAAGAAGCCTTCAGTCAGCAAATGAAGGAATGAAAAAACAGCCAAATGGGCTTATCAGTAACGTAATTAAGCAGCGATAAAGTGACTGGCACACCCCCGCTTTCGGATTCCGCACCTCCCCCCCTTCAAGACGTTGACCAGTCAGCGGCGCCCGATGTCTTTATGTTTGTACGGTTTTTTTTTCGGCTTGATAAGAACCGGCCTTCTTCTCTTTTCCCCACATATTCATAGTTTCATATCAATTCAGATCTGCATTTAATTTATTTACTCAGTCAACTGTATGAGGCGAAGTCAGAAATGTTTATTTTGGGTGGTTTGATCAATAGTTATCTATGACATTGGTCGTTTAGTCACATTATGTGAAACCCAAGAGCTTCAACGTTACTCACCGAGGGGTTTTCGTTTTGTTGTGCTTTAATTTTTAAGTGACCTCAGTAAAAGATTAATCTGTGACGAAATGTTTTTAAACTATGAACATAATCCATAAAAATTGTGCGTTCAACATACCATTGAGGTATATAGAGAAACCGGTTCGGTTCGGTTTTTTTGGGGTTCGCGAACCGGACCTTGAACCAGGCGCCTTACATTTTTTACTCCTCAAACCTGAACCCGAACCGGACCACTTTTTCGAAAAATGAAGTTCGACTCACCAATTTAATATGCTTAATGAGAGTTTTAAAAATTCGACAATAAATGACTCAAAGTCTGATTGCAAAGACGAGAAGTTTATGGAAGTAATGAACAAATATCAAATATAAAATCTGTGAATGTTATGGTTATAGATTCCTTTGAAAATTGTCCAAGATTACATACATTGACAAATGTTTTAAATTTTGAAAAGGTCATAATAACGAAGACTTAAAAAATATTGATATTACCATACTAGCTGTACCAGCAACTCAGATATCAGTTGAAGCAGTATTTTGAATACTTAAGTTTGTTCATTCTGATTTACGAGCTAGTATAGATGAACAGCTCCTGGACGATATAATGCTAATTTAACTAAACTAAGCCGCTTCTAAAAACTGTTAATATCATCTAATGGATTTGATAATTGAAATAACTAAAGTAATAATAAATATGATTCAGCTTATGGATAGAAGTTATACATATATGTTTTATTTTCAACGTATTAATAAATCAAAAGTCAAACTATTTTTCTATGTGAAAGCGAGCCAAGGTTCGAACCAGAACCTTAGGTTCAGGGGTTCCAAGAACCGGACCGCGAACCGAAACTTGGATTTTACAATGGGTTCGAACCCCCGGACCGAACCACATGAATAATTTTAAAGGTTTGCAGCCTTGATATAAACCAATGCTTTCACCAACCCATACAATAGCTGCAAATCTAGTTTGCACTTAAATTCTAATTCTGACACGAAGAAGGACATAACGCTATTTTCAGTGACGAAGAAAAGTTGAATCTAGACGGTTTAGACTAGTGTTGGTACTGTAATGATATGTATTGAGATTTGTTATTAAAGACGGAGTTCCTTGTATTTCATATCGATCAGAATGAACATCCAAATGTATCACAAGTTGGTGGAGCTTGACAGTCAGTTTTACCAGTATAATGCGCCAATTCATAGCCCAAAGCTCACCACCGGGTTTTATTATGAGAGAAATGTTTCAGTTTTAAAATGGCCAGCATATTGATTTCCGATCTCAATCCAATTTATGATCTCTGGAGTATCCTATCTGCTGAAGTGTTTGACGGTATTTCAAGACAGCAGAAGATGGGCACAACTGATCCACCCCATCTAAAAGCATTTGTTAATTCCATTCCATTTCTATAAAACTCAGTACTAAATACTATTTAAATTCCATTGACAAATCATGAAATTAAATAGTTTGAGAAATTGTACCCTTTATTTTAAGATTTACATATGATAATTCACAATGAAGATAAGTTTTTTGTTAAGATTTCTATGAATTGAAATAAACAAATTTTTAATCGTTTTTGGAGTCTTTTACTAAACGTTGTAAACGGCATAATAAAAATATTTAAAACTGAAATGTGATTGTCATTTAGTTCTCTTATACAGGTTAGGAAAGGTTAGGTTGCGTTGGCTGAGAGTGACAAGTCACTCTACCACACTCAAAAAATTTATTTTCTGGTTTTTAGAAATGCACCCTAAATAATTTTTCTTTCTTGTTTTTAGAAAGTTTTTTCTTAAACTTAGAAAAAACAACCCTAAAAAAGAATTTTTAGAAAATAATTTCTTAAATTTAGAAATTCGATTTATTTTTTTCTTAAATTTAGGGTAATTTTTCTAAATTTTTTCCTAAATACTTTCTTAAATTAAGGACGAATTCGCCCTTGAATTTAGAAAAAAAAAATACATTGCAAATAGGACGAATTTAGAAAAACGCCCTGAATTTTAGAAAGCACATTTCTTAAATTTAGACAAGCCATTTAGAAATTCGCCCTAAAATATAGAAAAATAGTCTAGAAAACCGGCCTAAATTGTACAAAAATATAAAAAGATACCGCATGTAATTCTCAAGTTCGAATTCACTGCTTTCGGAATATAAAAGAGGCAGCTGAGTGCTTAGCATTTGAATGTGTTATTTACTGTCCCCACTCGCGGGCTTGGCAGTCGAGTGCGATAAGATGCCTTTCGTGTTGAAGTTTCCCCGAGGTCCCGAGTTCGAGTCCCAGGCAAGGTAAAGTTAATAACTAAAATAATGATTACACTAGTAGTGAGAACCAACAGAAAGAAAATATCCTATAAAAATAATATATACACGGGTTTACACGCTTCTCAGTATGGCAGTCTTCTTCCTCTTCTGTCTCCAAAACACTACCACCTACTTTTTCATCGAGCTTAGAACCATCGGTGTCGATATTGATGGCGTTGGCTTTGCTGTGGGGAAGGTTATCCCACTCGTTTCGGTAATACAGGTAAAGCAATTTGGGGTTTCTTCAAGAAATTTTTTTATTTTATTATTCTATTTTTTGAAGTAAAATCATATTGAATTTTTTGAGTGTTGCAGCTCCAAGATCGATTTAAAAAATCACTGCACAAAAATATAATTTGATGCCTTGTTCTCATTTCCAACCGAAAGACGAGTGTTAAATGTCCGGATCTTAATGCAGCGCCTACTGACATTTATAAAGGCTAGTCTTGGCAAAAAGTTGCATTCAAATTCAATGCACCTGCATCCGTGACTTTTGAGTAGTGATATAGTTGTACGTTCTCTGCCCAATTGCAGAGTGAAACCACAACGCGTGTGTACTGTTTG
Source organism: Lordiphosa andalusiaca (assembly GCA_035044965.1). Classification (NCBI taxonomy): domain Eukaryota; kingdom Metazoa; phylum Arthropoda; class Insecta; order Diptera; family Drosophilidae; genus Lordiphosa; species Lordiphosa andalusiaca. Next base: position 47,400 of record JAWNNM010002711.1, read on the forward strand.
CTGTTCTGATTTCAAGTCGTTTAATAATTTCATAAAGAGTTTGATTAAGCTGCAAATAACAATGTTGCGTTGCCCTCTTGAAGAGAGAGATCAACAGATATGTTTAGATGCATGTTGTTATGTTTAGAGAGTACAAAATGATAGAAGAGAAGTGTGTACAATGGGGTAAATAAGAATTCAAATGAACAAATATTCAAATAAAATATGAGGCTCAAACATCCTCCGCCCGTTGAAAGGACGAAGGAGCTTTCAAGAATTTTGCTGGATCGGAAGTGGTGCTACTTTACATATGGGTCGCCTCAAGACACCTTTAGCGGTCTGGATATCGACCACTCGAATTATTCCATCCTTTCCGGTACATGTATTTGATATGCGGCCGAGAGGCCACTGCTGGGGTGGGGTGTTGTCTTCATGGATGAAAACCAATTGACCAGTTGATATGTTAGCCTCTGGAGTACGCCACTTTGAACGTAATTGAAGCGTATGTAGATAATCGCGGCGCCATAGTTCCCAGAATCGCTGCTTTGAGTAAGTTATGCGTTGCCAGCGAGAGATGTATGACAATTTGCTGTCATCGATTGCTGGCTCTGGAATCGCCTTTAGTGCTGCTCCCGTCAGGAGATGCCCAGGGGTAAGGGCTTCCCCATCGTTAGGGTCGTCAGATTGTGCTGCAATAGGACGAGAATTTAAAATAGCCTCGGCCTCAATAGCGATGGTTTGAAGTTCTTCGTATGTCATTCCAGTATTGGACATACACTTTGTAAGAAGACTCTTCATGGACTTCACAGCCGCCTCCCAAAGCCCACCAAAGTGTGGTGCTCGAGGCGGGATGAAGTGAAAGTCTACGCCATGGTCGTTGCTGAACGTTTCCAGCTCACGCTCGGTTTGCTGGCTGAAGAGCTCGAATTTGAATCGGTTTAGTTGTGCGCATGCTCCGGTGAAGTTTGTAGCATTATCGCAGTAAATGCGATGTGGAGTGCCTCTGCGTGAAACGAAACGCTTTAACGAGAGAATAAAAGTGTTAGTTGATAAATCTGAGAGCAGCTCAACGTGTACTGCCTTTGATGAAAAGCAGACAAAGATCGCCAAATAGGTTTTGTATGGAACCTTGCTGCGAATGCGGTATGATGTAAGGAATGGTCCACACAGATCTACTCCGGATACGGTGAATGGCTTTATCGTCAGCAGCCGATCTGATGGTAGAGATCCCATGATCTGGTTCATAAGGCGAGGTTTGTAGTGATAGCAGTGAATACATTGCCTCACTACCGACTTGACCAGTTTCCGTGCGTTAAGAATCCACACTTGCAGTCGTAGTAAACCAATAAGAGCCTTGGCGCCAGCGTGCATGTTGATACGGTGCAAGTGATTAACGAATTTCCATGTGAACTCATGATCCCTTGGAAGGAGTAAGGGACACCTTGCGTCAAATGGAATAGGTGCGTGAGTTAAACGACCACCCACTCGAAGAACTGTTAGGGGTTGATTTGCGCCTTCCGCCATAGACAAAAATGGGTTCATATTTTGAAATTCAGGCTTGAGTGTTTGACTGGCCTGTAGTTGCACAATCTCCTTAGCGAATGATGAGTGTTGAATTGAAGATACGATGTGTATAAATGAGTGCTGCAATTCCCGTGATGAAATGTGCAATGCTTTTTCCACAGTTAGAGTGTTGTCTGCTGGGACCTTGTTGAATACTCGGAGCACATAAGCGTTGACTCGAAGAATGCGACGATATGATTCAAATTTGTTGACAATTTCCTGAAATGTGTTGCCATTGAGACTTCCCTCGTTGCCACTACCGCTGCACTTGAATGCCACTGCCTTTCGTTTCTCCAAGTCCGCTTCTTCATCCTTGATGTTTTGTGAAGTTTGCGGCCACTCTGTTGAGTCAAGTGCCAAAAACTCCGGACCAGTGAACCATATTGTTTTAGATATTTCCTCAGCTGCGCATCCGCGTGAAACGATATCTGCGGGATTACTTTTTCCTGGCACATGTCGCCAAATGACATCTGTAGACTTTTCCTGAATTTCTGCCACACGGTTCGCGACAAAACAATTTAGCTGTGAGGAATGCATCCTAAGCCAGTGCAGCACAATCTTTGAATCTGTCCAGAAAAATGTAGAGTTAGTATATCTTTCAAATTTGTGTTTAATTTTGTGCCAAAGTTTGCACAACAGAACTGCTGCACATAATTCCAATCTTGGCAGTGAGATTGTCTTGATTGGTGCAACCTTGGATTTGGAGATGACCAATATTGATGTGTATGTTTCATTGATAAAGGTTCGTAAATAGATGCAACAGCCGTAGGCACGCTGAGACGCATCTGCAAATCCATGGATTTGGCCAACGTTTTGTGGTGATGAGTTTACGAATCTGGGTATTTGGACCTGGTTGACTTGACCCAAATCAGCTTCAATTCGTCGCCAACGAATGTTGAGCTCCGCAGGTAGCGGCTCATCCCATTCCAAGCCATGTAACCAAAGTTCCTGAGTAAAGATCTTGCATCGGATGACTACAGGACTTAGCAAGCCCAGCAGATCGTACAAATGAGCTATTATGGAGACAACTCGACGTTTTGTTGCCTCTTCGCCCGTTGGCAAATTATACCGAAAACAAAATGTATCGTGTTCGAGTTTCCAGGACATACCAAGCGCCTTTGTTATATCCTTGCCTTCTGTCTTGATACGAAATTCGTGTGTATGCTCCATTAGATGGCTAGCATTCCATTTTGCGAGTTCCAATCCTGCCTTGGATAGGATTTGTGTGACTTCGCTCACCTTGACTTGCAACTCCTTAATGGTGTCTGCTCCGGTTAGGAGATCGTCCACGTACATCTCTTCTTGGAGAACCGTTGCGCCAATAGGGAATTCTTTTTGATGCTGCTCAGCTATGAAGTGTAGGCTTCGAATGGCTAAGTAAGGTGCGCATGCCATGCCGTATGTAACTGTATTGAGCTCATACAATTCCAATGGTTCGTCAGGCGATGACCTCCAAAAGATCAATTGAAGATTGCGATCCCTTGGGTCCACGATGAATTGCCGATACATCTTGGAGATGTCGGCTGTGAGCCCATGCCTGTGAAGTCGAAACGAAAGTAGCGTTAGTGTGAGTGTTTGTTGGACTGTAGGCCCAACCATGACAATATCGTTGAGAGAACGATTTGTTGATGTCTTTGCTGACGCGTCAAAGACCACGCGGAGTTGGGTTGATGAGCTCTCTGGGCGCTGCACGCAATGGTGAGGAATGATGTAGTGTGGTTGAGAGACATCAACGTGATGTGCTAGCTGCATATGATTGAGTGCCAGATACTCGTTCATAAAGTCAATGTATTTATGTTTGATTTTTGGTTGGCGTTCCAACCGCCGTTCTAGTTGCAAAAAACGAGACTTGGCATTCTCCATTGAATTACCAAGAGTTTCCGGAGGGTGCTTGAATGGCAAACGAACTTGTACTCGTCCGGATCCAAGAAATGTTGTGTTTAAACGAAAATGTTCCTCACATGCTCCTTCTTCTGCTGTGTAAACTGGATTGTTTTCAGGAAACTCTTCAATTTCCCAAAATTTGCGTAATGAATCATCAAGGCCATCGTTTGCGATGTGACAAGTAAAAACCTGAGCCCTTGTGCTCACGGGTTCTTCTATCTTTCCACCTACTATCCATCCGAGTGATGTGTTGAGCAAACATGGCAGGTTGGGGCCTAAAGAGATTTTTCCATCAGTCAGTAGATAGAAGAACTCCTGCGTGCTGATGAGAAGATCGATTTTGCTCGGCTTGAAGAACAATGGATCCGCTAGATCGATGCCTTCAGGAATTACCCATCCTGATGTGTCTACTGTGCGCTCAGGTTGGCTCAGCGATATTGATTTGGTGACTGCAAATTGCAGCGACCACTCATCAGGTCCAAGTCTTGACCTGATGACTGTAGCTACGGAATACTTCATCTTTGCACGAACATCAGCGATGCCTGAAATCTCATGCTCCTGTCGATTGAATTGCAGCTGCAGTCGTTTAGCTAGCTCTTCGGTGATGAAATTAATTTCCGATCCTGTATCCAAAAGAGCTCGTGCGGGTTGATATGTGCCATACTTATTCTTGATGAGGATGACTGCCGTTGGAATGAGAGCGCGTCTGGATTGCCTGGCTAGCAATGACACTGCACGTGTTGGACCTTGTTCGATAGCTGATGCTGCCAGAGTTGATGATGATTTGTTGGTTTGCTGCCCAGATGGAACAAACCGATGCAAACTTGAGTGATGTGATCCTTGACATGCTCGACATTTATATTTGGATGTGCAATTTGCCACCATGTGCCCTTTGTATAAGCAATTTAGACATAGTGACATTTGTTTAACAAAACTGTAACGTTCATCTAAAGTAAGCGCTGCAAATGAAGGACATTTACCCAGACTGTGATCCATTGCCTTACACTTGATGCAAGAGGATTGTGCGGTTACGAACGCCTTCTTAAGGTTGATTTGCTTCTCCTGGCGGTTAGCTGTCACCTTCTCACTGGTTGGGGCTGGCGAATTGCACTCCAAGAACTGGCAATACCGGCTTAGCGTTTTGAAGCAATCTTCCCATGATGGCAGCTGTTCATAGTCCTGCGCTCGATCATAGGCCTGTTTGGCATCTGGATCAACCTTTAATAAAACATTGTGAATTAGAATTGCATTCATAATATCTGCTTCCGTGCCCAAAGAAAGTAATGATCCACGCAAAGCAGCGACAGAGTCCAAGATGGTACGTAATGAATGTGAATCGGAATTTTTCATACTTGGAAGGTTGAACAAGCTGAATATGTGTTCGTTGAATATGAGCACCCTTTTATCATAGCGCTCCTTGAGTTGATTCAAGGCCTTAGGGTAATTTTCTGCCGATATTTGGAATGAAGATACTACGCTGAGGGCAGCATCTGACAAGCAACTAAGGAGATAAGTAAACTTGTCCACTGGGTGAATTGTGACGTCATCGTCCACCATGTGCGTGAACGCTGTGATAAACCGCTTATACTCGCTATATTTTCCATCAAATTTGGGCAGTTTCAACGCTGGTAGGCGCGTGTGATGCGAATTTATGCACGAAGAATTCAAAACACTTACGTCAGTATGATTTTCCCATTTAGGTTTTCCAATTTGATTGATGATAGCCGCCTTGGTGGCTATGAACAACTCGTCGAGTGACTCTCTTTCCATGTTGTTCGGATCCAAGCGTTCAATGCTCGCTTGTATGGTTGACGCTTGCTTGAAGTGAGACTCCAACACCTGCGATCGACACTCCAAGTCCGCTGCGTCTGTTATGTGTGAAGAATCCACCTTTGCCTTGATATTTTTAATGGCCAATACCAACATTTGCTTTTCCTGCTTCATTGCAGCTAACTGCTCCTCGGGTTTCGTCATTTTGTTGTGAATGTTAATTTTATTTCTTCAGCAGCAGATAAAATGTGTGTATACAGGAACACGGACACGAATAATTAGAGCAAACGGCGATATGCAGGCCAGTAGTGGAATGAAAGATTCGTTTTTGAGACTGAGTGAAAGCTCGCTGATCAAAGCTCTCTCGCTGAAGTGTGGTGTAGCGGTTTCAGCGAGAATAAAACCAAAAGGGATAAGCAAAACGGCGTTGATATGGTTTGCTTAAATTCCACAGCCACGGCCAAGGTGACTTTGAGATCGAATGAGAGAAGAGATGAAGAACATTTGCTAATGTTCTCGCTTACGTTTCGAATAACTGCTTTCTGGATGCTGTAACGGTTGTTACCCAATTTTGTGTGTGTTGACGACTAGCTTTATGTCATCAGCCACTGATAATTCCAAACGCTGGCAGAGTGATGTCTCCAACGAGGATTGATGATAATGATCAAAAGATAATGATGATTAAGTGCTGAAGGCTGCGCGAGTCCATGTGTAGGAGCAAATAGATGCGAGAACCATATCACGCCACCAGCGATGTGTGTTGACCCAAGTGGCCAAATCTACCGCAGTCACTTCTCAAATGAATATTTTCGACAATTTAATTTTGACACATGACACTGTATCCTTAATGTCCTGCGTCCTGTCACGGTCGCCAAAATGTACGTTCTCTGCCCAATTGCAGAGTGAAACCACAACGCGTGTGTACTGTTTGCTGTTCTGATTTCAAGTCGTTTAATAATTTCATAAAGAGTTTGATTAAGCTGCAAATAACAATGTTGCGTTGCCCTCTTGAAGAGAGAGATCAACAGATATGTTTAGATGCATGTTGTTATGTTTAGAGAGTACAAAATGATAGAAGAGAAGTGTGTACAATGGGGTAAATAAGAATTCAAATGAACAAATATTCAAATAAAATATGAGGCTCAAACAATAGTGTCTATATGATATCGATTATTATCCGAGTATAGTAAAAGTTGTTGCCGATTACAAAAAGCTGTTAGTTATCCTAAATATCAGGTAGCCGCATCGGAGGCCACATCAACGGTTTTTTAGCTTCTAGTAGAAATCGCAAAAAATATGAAAATATTCGGGCAGGTTGAAGCTCATTCCCTAAAAGCACTTCTACAAAATGTACACTGTTCTGAAGGTGTCAGTAGCTATTGACCCAGTCTACACTGCAGGTAAGAATATTTTGTTGTTATTGCAGAAAACTCACTTTACATTAAAGCAAAAATGTTGATCAAGAGCGACATCCGCTGCAGTCGACCTCTGGATCAAGTTGGTCGAAAAAGTGGGAAAGAAGTTGCCCGAGATGGAGAGTATGCTGGAAGAACCGGCCTATTTCTACAGCCGTGTATTGAGAGGAAGTAGAGAGAGAGAATGTGAAAATAGTTCAAAAAAAACTTTCAATAAGTACTTCATTTAAATAAGAATTTTCCTCCTCTGCTTTTTAAGTGTTTTCCTAATTAAATTAAAAAGAATGCAATAATGCTGCTAAAGTCGATGATAAAACCATTGAGGGAAACAACCTTTCATAAGAGATGAAATTAAGTAGAACCTGTCTTAAATTAAACATTTTTCTTTAGCTTATCATTTGGAATTGGATTGACCGAGGGAACCATGTTCTTAAATCGAATCATTTTTAGTTTAACAAATTTCTAGGACGCGGTATTGGGATCAGATCTCATTCTTTTCTTTTAGAATGCTTGTCCAAACTTGGCAGATGACTAGACTAGCCATCATGGAGAGCCATTTAAAAAGTGCTGCTTCTGGCCTTGCTTACTCACTTAGAAACAAAACAACGCTGTGAGAATGATTTAGCAATAAAGCAAAACCCATCCCCTTTAAATCATGATCAGTCTATAAATGTTAATGCAAATCTTAATGCTCTGTTTGCATCCACTTTTGATTCTGTTGAAATATTGGTAGATGAGCCTAAATTCATATTTGATCGGCTTACCATTAAAAAGGGTTTTTTAGAATTTTGGGAGCAATTTTTCATTGGCTTGAAGGTCGAACTGAAAGTTGAACTAAATCTATTTCGCTGACTGACTAGGAATCTTATCGGGCAGTTGATGTCAATAATGGAATGAAAGCCTGTCCCACCAAATAACTGACAACTTTTGAGGCAACCGTTAGTAAAAAAGGTGATTGATCGATTCAGGGGCATTCCTGGTGAAATTCGATAAGAAATTGTTGCTCACCTCCAATATCTTTCCCCACATCGCGTCGCATCGCAGCAACAACAGTCGCTAAAACAACAAAGAGAATTAATTTGGTGTTGCATTATTGCAGATTAAGCATCCGCCAAGTGTACCAAATGCGACCCATGACCCATGTTTCAGTGCAGTTTACTCAACCGAGACCCTCTAATTAAATTGAGCTTAAGCGCATTGTTTTCGGATAACCATCCGCATTCTCAGTGTCTGGCAACAGCTGCATCTAATTTCCCCCCCCTCGTTTTGTTCCTAACGGTGATTATGGCATACCCCATAACGAGCTCCGATCTGGCCCGCCCCTGCGCCTGCCCCCACCATGCAATTTGTGTGTGCACAAGTGGTCCGAGACTCATCATCGACAGAAGCTAGCTGTAGTTATAGCTGTAACCATAACAATATCGGCAAAAGCTTTTAATTACTTGCCGCGCTTGATTACCATTTTGTTTACAGCTTACACTGTTGATAATCGTAATTAATAAGCCAAATGCCCATTTGACTGCATCTCTGGAAGTTCAAAGTCGTGTCTGTGAAACGAAACGCCAGACCTTATTTGCAATTAGTGCGGAAATTGTAAACTGTAGTCTGCACTTGAAGGGGTTAACAAGCATACAAATGCTGGGTAGATAATTTCCTATTTGCCTAGGCCTGGGTGAGACAAGAAAAGGATTTAAGCGTCCACCCGGCCGCATTTCAATTTGAGTATGCTAAATTGCCATCTGCAACAGATGGCGGCAAGTCTAGCCAAAAGCACCAATGATCCAAGTGACAAGCACTCAATTTGCAGGAAACCGTCCCGGATGCTACGCTTGTTCACCACCTTCAGCTGCAACCTTGACTTAAAATATTTGAGTGGCATCGAGACGAGAGAATTCCTTGGCCCATCGAATGGCAGCAGCAACAGGTCCCCATCCAACAGGAATGCCAAGAATCTCACTTAACAATTTTAGAAAGTCATTTAAAACCACTTTAAGCTAAGGAAATAGTTAAACACTTGAGTAATCATCATCCAAAAAGGCGGCCTACTTTAAATAAGAACACTTAGAAAGAAAATCAAAAGCTTTTTACTTGAATGAAGGACAAATGGTGTCAATCGCACGGTAAGTACGAAAAGACTTATACATTTTTATTTGTGGTATCGAAATACTTGATCAAAGACTGTTCAGACTATTTCCAGCTATTTTAAAATCTTTTCGATTACACTTTTAGGCTGTAATGGTCTTGAGTCTAGAGTGATTTGCTCTCAAATAAAAATCGGATAAAAGTAGTATATTTCATTAGCCCAAACCTTTATACAAATATTATAAGAGTAGTTCAAACAATTACAACTGGTTGATGCATTTACAATTCTAAACGTATTCCCAATCTGAAACATGAGCATTGAACCAAAGATAGCTGGAAATATCCAAGGGCCAGAACTAAACGTCACTTCATAGCCAAAGTGTTAGGATCCGTTGGGAATAAGACGCCATTCTATTCGTGTTAAGGGCGAGAAGACCAGAGTTCGATCTCCAGTCAAGCAGAGGTAAAGTAAATTGAATAATATAACAATTATTTGTGCTTATCTGATTCTCTAAAATTGTCAATAGTTAATTAGCCACTAAAAGCACTGCACACACTGAATTTAGTTCTATATTCAATATATTTTTTATGTATTGTATCATAATGACATTATAAAATATCGATGTAATCTTTATAATATTTATTTTATAATTTCTGATTAATGACATGAATAAATAGTATTGAGTACCAAAACATATCATTTTATTTTCTGTGCAGTTAAATGTGTTCTGGCTAAAGTATGCATTACGCCTGATGGAAAAGTAATGAACTACAATTGCTGCTTTTTATACTCTGTACAGTAGGTACATAGAGTATTATTTATAAAGGGATAGTAAGAAGACTGCGCACAATCCGCATTACAATTTGAAAAGAGTAATACGCATTTGTAATGGGAACCCGATGACAGTTTGGCTCTAGCATACATCTTTTATTACTGGTAATGCAGGATGTGCGCACGCCGTCTACAAATTGGCCATGCATATGGCATGGTAACCCAGACTGTAAGGGATTATTTCCGTCATACTGAGAGCAAGTATTGAAAGAGTAATCCATTATGTAATGTCGATTTGCGCCGCTGGGTATGTGAAGCAGTTTTGGGAGCAAGACTTGTTGAAAATCTATGCCTGCTTTGCCAGATAGCATTTTGATAGTAGTTTTTTTATGCTATTTTTATTCTGCTGAAAAGCTTTCAGCACGGAGCAAAGCAATAGTGCTCCAGATAAAATTTGATGCTTATGCTACTGCTCGGCTCCTATCACATAAAGTGCAGAAGCAGGAGCAAAAACTAAAAGCTATGAAAAAGCATAGCATTTTCAAACACTAGTTTTAAGAAGAATTCAAACGTTAAATTCCATCCCGTTTGCTCTAGAAATCCGGCATCCATTTTTTTCTGACTGTACACACTTTTTAAAAATGATGCCACGAGTGCTTCGCACTGTTTGGTTTATCTACAACTTGACTATTTATATATGATTGTTTTCAAACTGGGTTGATCGATAAATAATGCTACATAAAACATATAGGTTATTATATCAAAGGTACGAACTGCGTGGCAAATTTAGAAATCAAACTCATATGCCTGTATTTGTCTTAGGGATGCAAACCGGTTCTAAACCGAACCGGTATTGAACCGAACCGAACCGCGTATTCCAGCTAGTGAACAGAACCGCAAACCAAGCCGGCTTCCATTCAGAATTGCTGAACCGAATCGAAAACCTTAAATAAAAACGGTTCGGTTCGATTCAGTTCTCTGACGACTTTTAACAGGAATCCCTTTCCTCTGGCCAATGTGTTTTTTGTTAATTTGGGAATTTGAATCGTTTCCCGAAGATAATTTTTATACATTTCGTTCGACCCACTACTTATTTAGCTTTGCCGGATCGATATTACTTTTAAGGATGACTTGACGAAAATTTTACAACATGTAAAACTGTAAGTGTACCTGTCAACAATATGTATTTTTCCTCTAGTAGACAATATTTTCAATTATCTGTGGTACTTCTTTACCTTAATTCAATCTAAGACGGGAGAGATTTTCTCATATAGTCCCTGCAGTTCTACGTTTCGTTACTGAATTTGTCAGGGCTGATTCAGGTCTGAGCAGTTGGAATAACTGAACTAAATGCCTGAATTCAAGCATGTTTTAGTACTTCCCATGAAACTCACCCACGAGTTCAGTACTGAAATCATGCCTAAAATTATCTAAGGTCATGACGTAGTAAAAAATGTCAGTGTACAATCCACTGAAACTCTAAAAAGGATGTCATGAATTCAGTTCCAGCCCTTCCATTTTGGGGCTGATTCAGCTATGATTCAGGTCCGAACCTAACTTAAGGTATATGATAAATTGACTAATTAGGATGCATGTATGCACGTATTCTTTTCCAGCCGTCATTCTCACTTTTCAAAGGGCATTCTTCTAGGAACTTATTGACGAATCCTGGAAAACCGACATAATAAACATTGGACATTCTTTTAAGTATTTTAAAGATTTTTGAATGGATCATAAGAATTACATTTCAAAAGTGTTCGAAATTCACATTACAGAAACTGTGTGAACCTCTGAACCGAACCAGAACTTATTTTCGTGTGGTTTGCATCCCTGATTTGTCTGACGTTTAAGGTAATAAATATGTAGGTTCTTAACTCCTTACGTTTTAACTACTACGTTTTAAGTAGTACTGACGTTTTACAAGGTCAGACTTTAAGCTCAAAAGGGATTTATTTTTGAATATTGTGCTGTTGCTCTGTTTTCGATTTTCGTGGTTGTGTATAACTTTTCAAAACTATTTATATATTAATTAATAATTTTAATTTTGTTTTCATTTCACTCTGGATTTTATTTTGGTAGTGCGACGAATTTTTTGCTTTTGACTTTTGCTTACAACTGAACAGGTCCAATGATGTAATGTAGATGAAGTCTTGTCACTTCTCATTGAGACAAATATGAGTAGACATCAGTATTTGCTTATTCGTAGTTTTATTAATAGCAAAACTTCCTGAAATTTATTACCAAGTTATGAAAAACTTATGACAGCCAAAGCATCAAGTTATCCAGAAGAAATCTGCGTCAGTGAACCACAAACTGAAACTGAACTTCAAAATTGGTTAAAAAACACGACGTCACGTATTTTAAAACTTTTGGGTTATGTCCTTGACTGCACAGGTGATGCAATAGTTTGTAACTTAATTTTAATTGGAAACAGGGGATTTTCGAATATATACTGAAAACATTGAATACCTGAAAACAAAAACGGTTCTAGTATGATTGTGGCCTTGTATGTAGCAGTGCCCCGAATAATTCAAGAAAATTATCGCATAAAAATTTGGAAAAATCCTCGACCATCAGCAGAGCAATAAGACTCCAATTCAAAAAAGAAACAGCTCAATTGGCCTTAAATGAACACATCATGCATAGTGTCTAACAAAAAATATCAAATTGAGCAAAGTTTGCAATTACCAATGGTTGATGCAAAAAACCTGTCGTGCTCCAGGACAAACATCTTCTTGTAAGTGCCACATAAGTGAAGCAAATCCATCAGAATACATACAATTTTTTAGTAACATGCTCTATTGGTCGTCCGCGTGGGATCGTTTTGCTAACATAGTCATCAATTCCTAATTAAAGTGTATCAATAGCTGCTTTTGCCAAATTAAACAGCTCAAAATTTCATTTGTGCAACGAGTTTTTGGCCAACGAGCCATTGTACGCCGTAAAAAGATTGCTATCCCTATTCAATTTCGTTTCAATTAGCCAACACCAAATCTCTTTCAATTCTCTTGCATTTCTACAAACAGGTGAACAATGTCTACAATTAGGGGAATAGCCGAGGGCGGCTATCCGGATACGCCTGCCATGTATGCAATTAGACATCAAACTGTTGTAGACAGACACTCGCGACTGTCTGTCCCGACATTCTGCCTTTGATTAATGGTGTCCGTATGTGCAAATCTGTGCCGATTTCCACTCAGGCCGGCTTGTTACTGCCCGCAAACATAATTAGCCATACACAATGCACCCTTGAGACATTAACTTCGCTGCTGTCCCAGAATGAGTGCGAACTCGAGGGCCAATTGCTGCATGGCCCAGGCACTTAGCTCTAACAAGTTTTCGGTTTTCGGTTTTGGTCGTTGTCTAATGACTAATCAAAGCATAAACAAGGCATGTTTAGGTTGATGGCGCAGAGAAGATGAAGGAGGAGGAGGAGGGTAAATTCCGGCTTGTCTGTTTACTAAATGGCAATTTAATTAATGAAAAGCCTGAAACACTTGAACATGTTGTACAATAAATTAGGAACTTTGCCCAGATATCGAAGTGGCTATATATATATATATATCAATGTGGTATTGTTTTGCCAAGTCAAATCATCTGACAACTTAAAGGAAAATGTCTAAAGCTGGTTTGAAGTCGAATGACTTTTGTTAATTATGCACTTAAATAACTTGAAAGTGTTTTGAAAAATTCACTTATTTATTCAAATTTGGTGTGAAGTTGTAATTATTATCAACCTTCTACCACATCCCTCTCATTTTGGTCAATCGTAATTTAAGCATTTTTGGGAGTCAATAGTCGCTGTACAATTTCTTATTAGACTGTCATTCGCCATGACAATCAATAAGTTGGAATGACAATCTTTGTTAGTGGCGGCTTAGATTTGGGCACACCATATTTCTGACACTTAAAATCATATGTGGCCAAACCATCCATCTTATTTTTGTTGGCTAAAGACGAAATGTTGGACGGACTTTCTTTATTTCAAAATAATGAAAAACATATAACTTTTTTTCCAACAATATGTGCTTCCGTTTTGTTAATGAATTTGCCACATTGAGTTAAGAATATAAATACTCACCATAATATTCACTAGAAACAATTTATATGGCAGCACAACATTTGCTTGTAAATTATACAAAAACCTCTCTAATCAGTGATTCCCAGCCACAAAGTGCAGTATTTGTAATCTTTTTGCTCGTGAATCGATTCCTTATCGCATGCTCATCTCTAATCAATTTGGGCGGTTTTGGGAAGGTCGTTTCATGATTTTAATTATTGGTCATTAATCAAAATTGAAAAGCGAAGCGTATAAATTAAATTTCCTTTCGTCGCTTCGCTGGCTGTGCTTTTCTTAGAGCCCTCCCCACCCCCCCAACCCCTTGCACAACTGACCGCAACCAAAAAGATTACCGAAAGGGCAAACTTTTTAAAGCTAATTGCTGAAATCTGCCAGTAATAAAGTTTGCTCAGGACTTAACTCTCTTTTAACAGACGTTCAGGCGATGTAAAATGACACGACACCATCACGATCAACTTTGGCAACTTCGGACTCGGATGGTGGCAGGGGCAGACGCCACGGGGGGCACGGCTTAAAATCGCAATTATGTTGTTTTAATACGCAAACGACGAGCAGATGTAATTGCCGTTTGCGGCTGGAGCTACGAGCTGAGCACATCAATAATGCGCGTGACACATTGTTGCCGCAGGCAGTTCACGCTGCGTATACGCAATGTCTTGGGGAGATGTGCTATTGTGAGATTGATAGCAGGATCAAATGGTATCTTCCAGCCTGTTAAGTGGATTGTTTACGTGTCCTTGTTGGGTATTGCGTGAATGTGTGGCGTGCGTGTGGCGTCTTAATTATGGGGAGGCTAAAAGGAAACCAAAAAGTCGACACCCGCCGCCTCATCTACTCATTTCGTTAAACTTAATTGCAGGCATTAATTATGCAGAAAATTGAGATATATGGTGCCATCGGAGTTAATGCCAAAACGGCCATGACTACTCAATTTTTGCGCTTCTACTTAACGAGCTTTTCCCTTCGAAATTTCCATTTTCCAATATTGAATTATGAAATGAGGTTTTCATTGATGCAATTTTATTTACATGGGCAGCTGCTGCCCATAATTAATCTTTATTCAATTGACCGCAGGGCATTTGCTACCCCTTTCGCACAGAGCAGTTAACTTAATTTAATGAAATTAATTTGAACTCAACCAGAATGGACAGGCTGGCGCATGCACACGCCCACAACTGACTTTTGTATTAATCAATGAAAATACCGAAAAGCTAATTAAATATTTAATTATTTTTGTAGCTTAAGAAAATCAATTCAAGCGATTTATTTTAAATTGAAATGTAATTAGTTGCACTAAATTTTAATCGTTGGGCAATTAATACAGCCAAGTTGTGGGGTCTGATGGGAAGCCCTTGGCTATTATTTATTTGCCATAAATTCGGAGTTAGGAAGCTGCTGAGGGGGAGCATAACTGACGAGTCCCGATCACACAACCATCCATATATTATTCAGTGCCTCATTCAGAAAAGAAAATGGGTTGAAGGCCGTTGACAGTTACTTAATCTTCGTTTTATTCTTGGAAGTATGAAATAAGTAATTTTTTCTTTTCTTTTGAAACGGTTTTCAAAGTCAACTTTAAAAGTGACTTAAAATCATATCTCAAAAAAAGCATAGAGGAATTCATCTTTCTGTAACTCAACCGGTTCCATACCAGGGATGCAAATCGGGTGTCAGTCGAACCGGCTTTGTACCGAACCGTACTGTTTATTCCAGCTAGTGAACCAAACGAGCTCAAATGATTTCGGGTGATGTTTCCAATATTTCTAAGGACTTGGATAACCAATTGCTGTAATAGTCCAGAACTTTCTCGGGAATTAATAAAAGTCAAAAATAAAATATTCTTAAGAATCGAAGAGCACTAGCCGAACCTGCCCTACTGTCCTAATCATAAGTTTCCAATAACTTGTAGCACTAGAAAGTAAGTAAGTAATGAATAAATAAATAAAGAAATAACTAAAGCCAGTGTATAGGATTATACACCTTCGTTGAGCACGCTTGTAAGTTGGTATTTGTACTGACTTCGCTCTAGCGAGCGATCCTTCCTTTATTCTATAAAAAACATTCCTTAAATCTAACTTATATATTGCTTCGTTTGCTTGCGCATCTGCATATGCACACATATGTGTCGGTCTAGTGCATCTCCAAGGTTCCTACGCGTGGGGTCAGATACATCCTGACCCTCATCAATGCGGCTATTAATATTTATTGCAATTACTAATAGAAATGTTTACGTTTATGCATATGCATCTATCCCTACGTGTGAGTCGTGGGATCGTGGACTTTTGTTTAAATTCTAAACAGCCAGTAAGATATCCAACTCTTTATTACCAGCCTACAGATCAAATTTCAAGTTCATAGCTTAAATTACCTCTAAGATATGGATCTGAGCCAGTTAGTTATCAAACTCCTTACTACCAACCTAATTAACAATTTCAAGATAAATAATAGCTAAAATTGTCTCTGGGATATGGCTGTGAACCAATTCTAAGCCGCTTTCGAACTGACTTGCAGTCTTATGACATAGCCGATAAGTCTTCTCTGATCGACATGAACATACTGCCAACATTTCGTAAAGATCGGGTTAACAGTTAAGACGCAATACAGATCTGTAACTTAACTCATTTGTTGTATAAGTAAGCTCTTTCTCCCACTCCATTGTCAGTCGAGGGTGCACTTTCCACTTTTAAATATTGGTTATCTTTCTATTAAATAGATTAAATATAACCGAATTTAAAAACTTCACACGTTTGATGTCAGAGCGAACTTTTCTGTTGAGAGGCCCTTAAAATAACTATAAAGATAGTGCATAATCTTGACTTTCAGATTTTGTACCTTGTTGTTGTTTGTTAATTATTGAATAACAATAACAAGAGTTTCCCCAGTGGCGTCCATTAAAAATTCACAGTGCCTCGTAGACAGTTGTGTATTTATGGGCGCTTGTTGCAAGAGCTGATTTTTGTATACCAAAAGTTTTGCTAGAGTTGAGTTACTTTTTGTTTTGCTTGATAAAGAAATAGGGACAAACTATTTCTGGCAAATGACCAAAATAAAACATCATTCAATACTGTAATTCTGCATCTGCTCATAGATATGCCCGCTAGAAGCAAGCATCTACGATCCTTAAAAGAAGATGTACGATTAGATACACTCAGAAAAAAAAAATTTGAATTTCATTCTTGCATTAAGAATATTCGAGTTCAGAAGTTCGATAAGAATGTAAATTGTTGATCCAAAAGCGAAATTCTTAATCCAAGTATATATTTTTGTTCCCATTTTTCTTGATCCAAGAGCTTTAATACTTGATCCAAGTACGAATCATTCTCAAAAATAGCAGAATAGTTCTTGAATCAAGTGCAAAACATACTCAAATTCAAGATTTCTCATTCTTGAATCAAGAGAATCTCGTAGTCATAAGCCGAGAATGTTCTTCCAATTGTTAAGAGCTCATCAGATTCAAGAGTAAGATCGTTTACTCTTAAATAAAGATCTTCACAAATTCCAATCATAAAACTGGCCTGTCAACTGGCAGCGGCTAAGCCGTCTGTCCATGACAGCAATGTCATAGCTGGTTGGGAATTCCAAAGCAACATGAGTGCAAAAATCAATGACTCGATAGCTTATCCAGACACCCCTCTCCCAATCTGAGAGAGCGAGTTCAACGCTGTGCTCACTTAAATGTTTTTGCTCTCCTCTCTGTTTCTTTACCTCAATCCTCTGCCTAAAGACACTATACTGAGAACGAACTTAACTCGATTTCAAGAGTGAAATTTTTGAAAGTTTTAGAACGAACAATAGTTTTTTCTTGGTGTAGCATAAACAAAGGATTAACGCACTGATCTCAGAGGTGTTAGAGGAGCTTAGTTCACACCGGCAAACTTATTTGCACCATTTTGAAACTCGCATTATTGTTGTCAAATGTACAGTAAGACAAAACATTTTTGGATCCAAGCAAAATAACACTGAAATCAAGTTTTGAAATGGAAGTTCTTCAAATCAAGAATAAATCTTCTTTGTGGTAATCATGAAAAGGCAGGATTTTGAGAATAGTTCTGGTTGGTTTCATGCTTAAGAAGTTTATAATTTAAGACTAGTTCTTCTCAATTTTTTTAAGAATGAAATGTCGCTAGTTTAGCACTTCTTCAAGCTTGAATGCTTTCAGAACATTGACAAGTTCCACTTGTTCGTCCTTTATTTCACTGTTATCACTTTTCATCGAAATATGTGCAAATTGCCTGTGTGACCGATCCGCCAAATGATTCTAAAAGATCGGATGATCGATAGTCGAGTTCAGAACAACAGTAAGTTTATTGGCGTATTGCTACTCTCTGATCAATTTCGCATATACAGAACATATTTCAGTCGGGCCTGACCGATTGTCCAACTGGCTTGGCCATTTAAATGAAATTCACACGGGCACTGAGTGAATGTAATATCCAGCAGTACAAATGACACATTTATTCCCCCTTTAATAATTCAATTATTTAAATTTCCATCAGATTATACTCAACTTTAACTCAAATATAATTCATGAAATGCTTTACAACATACATATATGCACGTAAATGAGATTTAACGGAAACATTCTTTCTTCATCATGTTCTCGCAAAATAGTCAACACGAAATAATTATGATTAATTTAATGAACTAAAAATCAAACAGAATATAAAATTAGAAAATAAGAGTAGTTTATGCAGCAGCGCAAAATTTACAAAGGCTACCGTCCACTTTGGTTTAATACTCTTCTTCCATCAAAATATGTTCTAGCCGCTTAATCTTAATCCGGTGGTAGTCTACTAAGCTCGGTTACAGGCTGATGCATTCAAATTCACTTTCAAAAAAATGATGCAATATTTTGTGTAGCATTTCCACAAAATCAGTTGAAACGTGACAATTGGAAGTAAAAATAAATGGAATAATAAATATTTTTCCTTAATTATTGGACACGCTTTTGTCGTTAAATTAACAGAGGCTGCTAATACGCTAAATTATTGTTTTGGGCCCATTGTAGATATCTCCTCTACGGAAAGAATATGTGCAAACGACATCGTAAACAAATTTATACAATAAAGCGACAATTGCTGAATCATCTTGTTCTGGTGGGCATACATCTGAAATGTCGATGATTTTAAAAGTTGTGACAGCTGATTGTACGGGAAGTTTATGCCTCGCTCACAATGCTTGTTTTGCAAACTTGCTCAGGTGCCTCGATGCACAACTCAAGCTAAGTTTATACGGGCAAATTAAATTAGACAAACTGTCATTTCGGAGTTTCCCGATTTGTGTCAATTAATTTGGTCGGAGCTTCAAAAGTATGCATTAAATTTGTCTTAGTGTTTCCACTCAAAAACTTGGCTCGCGAAAAATTTGTGATTCAAAGTGGCTGGTCGAAAACAGCTGCCAAATTATCTATTTAGTGCGGTATAAAATATAGTACTAACTGAAATCTCTAGCTGCCTGACATCTCCGCTAGAAAATTGGGAAAATAACACTCAGATAATGGGCTAACAGTCCATGAGTAAAACGAAAGAACACCTAAAGATGCTGCTTAAGAATAATAAAGAATTTGAAACTGGAAATCTCACACCTTTACATAAATTTGGTTTGAGTGAGAGCAGTAGACTTCGAACATTTGGTAAGTGTTCAGTTGCTTAAGCATTTATTTTATGATATTTTATTACTTTCATAAATTGTAGTTGTTGTGTGGGATCAATCATTGCCAGAGGGGCCAGCATCACTGGAGCAGATCCGGCATCTTATACAATCTTTGCCTGCACTTTTCTTTTATTCTGACCCCCTTTGCACTTCCCCGCAGCAATATTTATTTAAACTTCTCTACAATATTTGCCCTAACATTTGTACTTGCAAATTCATTAGAGTAGTTGGCATCATACGCATTCCAAATGACAAAGCGCTTTTTCATCAGGTATTTTCCACGTGTTCACTAATTCATCTGGCTGCCAACTGCGTGCTTTCTTTAGCAGAGGATCTTCGATAAGCACGTCAGAATAATAATCGTTTAACATTATCAAATGCTTAATTAAGAGATTTGAAACAGCTTATTGGATGGAAAAAAGGTAGTATTCAAGCATTTTTCCTGAGAAGTCCCTTGAGTTTATTAAATCATTAATTTTTGCACATTTTTAGGTAGCCTTTGCCTGTATTTTACATTTGCTATATGGCAAAATAATAACATTGTAAGCTGCTTTAGTTAATCTCCAGGAGCTCTACTTAAAAATGGGGCTTCTGAAGCCTTAACTATGTTCCTGGACTCGATCATCAGTAAGGGAAAAATAATAAAGATGAAGAATTGTAAAATCTCGATATCGAAGGTTTATCGAAATAGCAGCTTGTCAAAAAAATCCGGTGGTCTGAACTTGCAAAAAAAAATAAATAAAAAAAAAAATGAAAGTCGGTCAAGCCAGGCTAAAACTCAGCAAACATTATGTGTAATTTTTGAACACATTCGAATCTTTTTGGAATCCTCTATATGATTAAAATAGTCATAAATGCGTTTGTTTCCTGATAGTAAATGATAATTTTGTCGAGAGAAAATGGTACCCTTGCAGCGACACTTTGTGAAGAGTCGGTTTTAACCCGATTTTCTGATCAGTTTCGACTAATATTCGAGTCATTTGCAGGTCTTTTCAATTCGTATTTCAATAAATTACATTTTGAGCATTTCGATAAATAATACTGATTACTAAATGTGTCTAAAAGGTACGAACCTTCTATCTATTAAATTGTGGAAGACAAACCGTTTTTCTTAAACTAGAGGTCGAGAGGGGGCGTGACGACAATTAGAAATCTGCCTGATCTGCCTGCAAGTACAAAAAATCGTTGTCCCATACAAGTCAAACCTCTATCTTTTCCCATCTCTGTGATCTTTGCGTTCATACGGACAGAAGGTCAGACAAACAGACATGGCTATATCGACTCGGCTGTTGAAAAAATTGCCTTAAACCCCCGAAAATAATCTTTAGTCCATGGAATTTTGGACTTAAAATGGCGCTAAATATATCTTAATCTTACTTGAAGATTGCTGATGGTCTTAACCTTTTAGGTCGTTTTACTGCCTAAAATTTTAAAGTCAAAAATTCCACAAAAATTTTAAAATTTGTATCCTTACAAAAGGTAAGTTTAAACGAAGGAAACGAATAACTTGTGTGGTATTAAATTATAGTTGTTCTTTCACAAAAACTGTTCAAAAAGCTTTTACTTTTAAGTCTACTTTACCTAACTGGGATTCGAGCTCGGGTCCTCCGGATATTAAACACTAATGACATGACGTCTTAACGTTCTCTGTCATTGTCGATACGCGCGATTTAGTGTTAAGTTACCCTAAAAAGCCCAGCCATTTGACCAGCAAAGCTTAAACTGACATTTCGACATTACGAACGTTAAGGAAAAGTGACCTTATATTTAGAAGATTATTACCTCAAAAGAAACTGACAGAAAGTTTCTCTTTTAGGTCAAGATGTAGCCGTTTAGGTGAAAAAATGCCTTGAATGTTGAATTAAAGGCAATTTTTTTTATGAATGTAAAATGTTCTTACGCAGAAATGAATCTAGGTCTTCAGGTCAAAATTCCAATTTCATTCCATTATTCTGTTGTATAAGTGTCTCATCGAAAAATGCTAAGGCAACGAGATCTTCAGACGAAAACCATAGCATTTTTTTAACAAAAAGATGATGGTACGGAAGGACCAAAGGTCCCGAATGAAATTGATCCTGCTGTAGTGGACCATCTTGGTGTCTATTCTAAAATCCAAAATTTTCACTTTCGTGTGTAATTTGGATTCAAAATACTCACAAAAACAATGATCAAAATAAGCACGATGGAAATCTTGGCCATAGTTTGTAGTCTCGACAATCATAGTCCAAATTTACATGGAAGGTACTCCGACGAATCCTTAAAACTGTGTACTTATTCAATGCGGCAAATACAATAATCAAACAAACTACATTTGCCATGCTCTATAAGTCTACTATCTGACGAATGTATCTTGAGTAGCTTTTGATGTTTTCCATCTCTTGTTAATTTCACCTCTTGACTCACGCTCTACTGTCCCCAGACCGCAATGCAAATTGATAAGCCATTTGAAGAACAGCTCAAAGGAATTTGCAGTAGTTTATTCCACAAAATATTGTATTTATGCAATTTGATGAATTTCTATGGCAAACTGTTGCATCTCATTTTGTTTGTTCAACCGTTCAACTGGCAAGTAAGTGCATTTTGCTGAAAGCAGACAACATTAAGTTACATTCAGAAAGCATCAGAAATTGAATTCCCATTCGGCAAGAGAAAGATGCCGCTGGCAATCACCAGACTTTGGCATACTTCAAGTCATAAATCAACAACAGAGCGGCAACCGGAGCAGAAGGTGAATAATAAGGCAAGACCTTAAAGTTGACTCACTTGTTGTAATCACCCGAGGCAATCATTTCAGTTTTTGAGGCTCGCGATTTCTCATTAGCAGCGTCAGCTAATTAACATAAGTAATTTGCTTAATGCCAACTCCAAATCACGCCCAGGACGCACATTTTGCAATCTAAGAACAATCCCAAGAAAACCGAAACAGCAGGTCAGGAATATGTGTGTGTACACACACCCCACTCCTAGGTGCAGGGGGTTGGGGAGTCTTAGCTGTTTGAGTTTCGATCATTTATCTTTGCGAGTGAGTAAACACATGCTCGAATGAATGGGAAACTGAAGGAAAGAAATCCCAGGCTTACATGATGGATTTCCAAATGGCAGGCAAAAAAATTAATATTTTGTAAATAAAGAAGCGAACGTAGGCGTAGCGTCAGCGTCGAGTCGGCGTTTTGGCGCTGCTGATAACGCCGTGGACGGAAATTAAATTTGGCCACGTTAATTGCCACGATTAGAACCTTTCGACCATTATGATAAGCGTGGCCGGCCGCAGCAGACAATGAATGACATGGCCCACACCCGCAAGAAAACGCTAACCTGTCGACCGACCTCTCAGCTAATTGCTCGCACGAAGACATTTGGAAGGAACCATATAAAAATCATATAGCATTGCCATTTTCATCTTAGGTCAACATGGTAGGCTTTTTGCTGATTAGTTGTTAATTAATTATGAGCTTATTAGCGCTTAGAGCAAGACGTGCGGCTTTGGTCGTTGATAACGCCAAAAAAAAAAGTTGCTGCGGCACAAAATTTAGTTCCATTAATGCGAAAACAATGGAACTCGGCACACACAGACCAATTTCAGTTCATTTTTCCAGCATGACTGTTGACATTTGATGGTCCCATTGTGACTTGTTGTGCCTGCCTCGCCACATGTGGTGAGGTAGGTGTGCTCATAAAATCCTTTGACAAAGAAAAACAATGCAACAAAGAAAAATTCCACACAAGTCGCCCGCTGCTTCTTTTATGAATTTTAGCTTTTCTATTGCACAGGCGAAGGGTTATTAAAAAAGAGAGAGCGTACAGGATGCAGAAAAAAAAAAAACAAAACCAAAATAGTTCCAGCCAATTGGAGTGTCGTGTGCACAATTAAATCGTTGCGTTGCCAACAGGGTTTATCAACGCAATGTAAACACACTATTTGTGGATAATTGACACGAACTATTAACATTTCTCCCAAATTTTAAATTTATTTATACAGACGTCTCTAAGTCCGTGTCCGGCACGTCATTCAGCATTACCACTAAAGACACAATAATACACCAAGCCATTCTACCCGATTTTTCCTCAATTTCAATTTAACGACACACTTTCCCGCCTTGACCTCACCAAAATTCTGAGACTCCGTTTTGGGCATAGACAACTCACTCATAAGCACATACTTGACAAAGCCCCCACCCCGAACTGCACCTTTTGTAACACCACCACTATACTATCAATTAAACACATCCTTTCAGAATGTACACATTTCTACAATACACGATCCAAATATTTCCCCAACACAAACGCCTTTCCCCTATTAAACAATCCCTCTATAGAAGATATAGAAAACATAATCAAATTTTTAAAAGAATCAAATATTTACCTATCTATATAAACACAACAAACATGTCAAACTAAAACAATAAATACATTCATATATACAAATTAAATTTAAAATTAACATTCAATTAGTTAGCCAATACAACTCTATACGGATATATAATATAGCTTAAGGCCCTAGCCATAGCGGAACTTAGTTCTTATGTAGTTTTTACAATGCATAGGAACTGTTTGTAAATAAATAAATAAATATTAATATTTCTTTAACGCTGTTCCAAAGGTAATCATTTTCATATTTTACTTATTTTCCACGCAAGCGACTTGCCACAGAAAAAAAGAGTTCGGAAATAAAAACAGGGTAATCCCGGAGCGGGCTTGAAGAGATCCTGTTTTTCGGGATTAAAAAAGAACATAAAGTGGTAGTGAAATCAATATGTTCTGGGATCGGCTCAAGAATATCCGGGATCCCGTTCAATCCCGTTCGGATTGATTATTTTTTGAGAGTGGTAAAGCTCTTTCAGGTTTTTAGCAACTAAATTTGATCTCTGCAAAGAACTTACTTCTCCACAGGTCGTTTTTACACATGAAATGACAAATCCAAACCTTCTGATTAAATTTTTCACCTTTAATTGTTGACACTGATTGCTCTTTCAACTTTGAGTAAAGTTTTCTAGTTAGTTTTCTAACAAAGTTTTATTGTCCATCGCATTGCACTTAACCAGAGATGACCAGATACAGGTAGGTTCGCTACAAACTTCACTTCCGTTCCGTATAAAATATTATTCGAATTTCGTTTAGTTTTAGCGAAATTTTTAGTGAATTTTCCTTTGAAACAAACTTCTTAGTTTTATACCCAGTGCTTTCTATATTGTTTTCGTTTATAAAACAGACCACATTCTCAAAAATGAATTGAGAGATAAACAAATTTAGAACACGACATGATATTAAAGGCTAAGAAAACATGTAAGAAAGTCAGTCAAGTCCGACTAAAAGAAACTTAGTACCGTTCAAAGTGTATATTCTCACACAAAGTGTTAAGGCGTGTGTAGAGCTGTACAGAATATAAAGATAACAAAAAGATACAATTGGAATGATTAGTTTTTAATATACTCTTTTTGATATTAAAATATACATTTTTCATTTCTTTGGATGATTTTCAGATCAGCTGGATTAAAATTAAAGATCCATTTGACAATAAACGGATATTTCAATATCCTAAAATGGATATCTGCTAAATTTCAAATTAAACATTAATTCCACTGAGTAACGGGTATAACGAAGTCGGGCTGGGACGACTTTACGCTGTAGTTTTTTGTCAAATTAGTCAGTTTTAAATTGAACAGTATTAAGTATAAATTTCAAAAGTAATATCCTAAATGGAAAAATTTTGAAATCAAGTTTAAATATTGTGAATTCAAAAGCGCAGACTACTTGTTTTTATATGAAAGCACATTTGGATCAAAAGCAAAGAATGAAATATTAGATGACAATAATTAATCCTCCCTTTTGATTTAAGAAATCGAAATTACAGAGTAAAAGTCGTGGATGACTTAATAACTTAATTGTGCAAGACAAATAAATAAATAAATAACATAATTAATGAAAATTTTAAAGACCCAAAAAAAAAAGAACGTCTAATATTACGACTTCATTTTTTTCACCTGTGCAGAAAGCTACCTCCACCATGAATTTATTTGTGTTAATATATTAATATTTTGGTTTTTTTAGTTTAGGCACCGTTTTTTACGAAAAAATTAATGATAATAAAATTTAAAATCCAAAAAAATACAATGTTTTTTGAATTATTTTTGTGGTGGTATAAAATCACATCACTTGTGCATACATCCATTTTTGACAAATTTTTAATTTTATAGTGATGTAGAGAAAGAAGAAGATCTGGCGTTAGTGATACACTGTAAGTACGTTTCCTCACTTTACTTTAGAAATTATTTAAAAGGTAAAAAGTTCAAAATGTCATTCGAAAAATTTTGTATTTTGAATTATCTAACATCAAAAATCCCGAAAGAAGATAGAAAGATGACTTATTTTTTAAGTAAACTCGAACTTAATCTAAGTTTGAAACGAACTTGGGTCAAGCAGAAATATTCTTATTTTAAGCATGTTTCGTACTTATTTTTTAAGTATGATAATACTGAAATCAAGAATTTCGTACTTGAAAGTCGTATTTGATTTAAGTATGGCGCACTTGACAGAATTGCTATGTACAGTCCAAAAAAATACACAGCTTAAATTTGCTTTTGTTCAAAACTACTCACTCTGACTTATGCCCTCATTCCAAAGTGTATAGCACTAAGCTAAATGGATGGCATATGGACATTTCCACCGAAAGATCCGCCTGTCAGAATGACATGGCTATATATATACTAAAGAAGTATAATCCCAATATTCTCCGTGTACCTTTGGTACACGGTATTAAAATCGCCAGCTAAGCGAACAGTGGCAAAATGTGATATTCACTTGACAGTAAACCAAAACCGTTTATATGGAATATCGCCCTCGTGTCGTCATTTTTTCTGTCGTTAAGTCACAGCCAGCAGCAAAACCAACAAGAACAACAACAGCAACCAAATGGCACACATCAGTTGTAATTAGTGTAAGTGCCCACATAAATTGTTTTACATCTCTTGGCAACGTTCTTTTCACTTTTCATGTTCAAGGATGCGCAAAGTTGTTCCAATTGCGGCGAAATGATTTAAGGAACCGTACAGGAAAACAGCAAAAAAAACTTAATCGAGACGAGGCCTCAACTGAGGGAGCAGAGCGACCGAGGCAAGCCCCGATGCCATGCTGAGTTTAATATGGTTTTGGGCAATTAAGCCTGTTGTTTTGCAGTTAAGAGTAAACTTGTGTATGGGCACAACCAGCCGCACAGCGCCCGCACATCGGAGGTGCCGGCACATCTGGGCGTTTTGTTAATTTCCACAAACTTTAAAGATAAAATTCTCCCTTGACTGCAATACTTTGAAATGCCTTTCGTATACATGCATAAAATACCTACTTACACATGCTTAAACGTACGTGTGTATGCAAAAGCATATTAAATCAAGCGAAATATGACTTTATAATTTCATTAGACACGACCAGTTGGAAGTCAAAAGTGTGTGCATATCAGTTGCTACTTAATCGGGTTTAAGTGCTTTTAACGTTCTGAAGCACTTCGGCACTCAACATGGGTTGTTTTATCTGCTTGGCAGGTTGAAATTGGAAATAATAATTTTAGTTGAGATTGCTTTGGGGTTAGTAAAAGAAGAACAATAAAATTTGTTCATCATGAAGAGTGGAAATTAAGTTTTGCGTAATTTGACGAACAACCACAGATAGCAGGCTTTCTGTATGGCTATTTCTTAAGATGCAAATAGTGGGTGCTATTATTTTTCATATTTGGAGTTTGCTGAAGAAATACTGGTCTAGTTAACTCGCATGAATGGAGTACTTATGACCTACTGACCAATTGATAGATTACTTTCTTGCTACCACTTGACCTTTAGACGTACAAATTAACAAGGAGGACAACATTTTTCAGTTTTTATCACTGTTTGGGTCACTATTTTAGTCACTGCTTTGGTCACTGTTTATGTCGCCGTTTTGGTCAGCGTTTTCCCTTTTCACCGCCCACTCACACACAACCTACAACACACGCTCTAAAAACGTGCTAAATTTGCATAGAATAGATGAAAATAATATAAACACAATTTGTGCCGCTTTAGCAGGATGCATCGTTGTAAAGTTATAATTTTTTCAAGACTTATGTTCTTTGGCATTAATTTCTCGAATTGTTAGTCGAAGTTTAGAACTTTAATGCGCTGATTGTAAAATATAAATAATGTGTTAATATTTAATTTTAGTATAAAATTTTCAATTCAAAAAACGGATTAAAGTAAAATATATTAATTTTGTATTAAAAATGTTTAATTTGTTGTTAAAAATAGTTAAAAATTGGCTGTGTTCGCTTCTGCAATTTGCTGTAATGCCGTACGAGTGCCCGATAGTCCAATGGGTTAAGATGTCGACTTTTGTGTGTAGGTTCCCGAGGTAATAAGTTCAAGTCACAGACAAGCTAAATACAAAATTCGTTCAGTCTTACGTTTTCCAAAAGGACGTCCTCAACCTACTGCCCTGCCCTCCACACAATGTGATAATAGCTGCATTTAAGTTTTTTTTTTCTCTGTGCAATGATTGTTAAGTAGATCTAATATTTTGATATGAAATAGGATATTATAAACTTAACAAAAAAAACATAATTATTAATACATTTCCAATGGATCTGTAATACATATAGTCTTATCCGGAAAAGGACGATCGACCAAAACAGCAGTAAATTTTAGTCGTTGAGGTTTGCATTCATAAATTCACTTTCAAATGCACTAAGTGCTTGTAAAGTTTTGCGCTTTTCAGAAAGTAAGGTAATAAAAAATTTTAAAGCGTTACAACTGCTTATTACG